>JARCZZ010002334.1:0-28704 GCA_030323915.1 Brotogeris chrysoptera | reverse complement strand
GGCCCAAAATCAAAAACACAGCGCTGCACCAGCTACCAAGAAGGAGAAAAATGACTGCTGCTGCTGAACCCATGACGCCTCTGTTTGCATGTTAACTGAGAAAAGGGCATTTGTCCTCACAGTTTCAAAAGCCTACAAAGCAGAGGAGGGAGATGCTGATGAAATCAACAGGAAATTTTATCTGGTAAGAAAAACAAGAGTGTGCTATGGTCATACACTTTTCCAGCAAGAAGTGCTTTGAGGGGCACAGCAACCCATATTTTCTACTCACTGACTCACAGAAGTGAGTTTGTACAAGCCTTGCTGGCTGCCAGTTTTCAAATACTGTTTCAGTGAAAATCAGTTTTGAAATAAAAGGGAATTAAACAAATTGCTAGTTCGTGAAGCATTCATTAAAATAGGACTGGAAGAACTCCAAACAATGGAGGCGATGAGGCCTTGTTGTCCTCACTAAGAGGAAGTTATGGAGGCAGTGCTTGCATACTTGTGCATATATGGATCTATTTTAACACAAGGTGACTATGGCTATATATATTAGTGAGTAGCACAGTGCAATAGGAATTGATTTGTGGAGCTAAACAGTGCTAAGGCGCAGTGTCTACACTATATGCTTTTTCAAAGTGGTTAATTTGGACTGGCTCTAGCCAGGTCCCATGGACTGACTGCCCTTTAGCAGCTGGAGCACCAAAGCTGAACTTATCAAGCAAATTTTTTCTGGTTTCTGTCCAGTTCTTGTAACATGTTATTCTTTTTGTAGGGAGGGGAAAAAAAAACTGGTGTGAGGATACTGAAAGATGAGATGCCTGAGGAGAAAAACCGAAATATGAGAATGGGTGTGCTTCAGAGCAGAAAGGATGAAGCGTGGTGAGAGGAAGAGAACAGGACTACTGAAAGGCCATCCATATGGAAAATAGTCACCCAAGATTAGAGGTAGGTTGCAGCTTACATAGGATTAAATACAGACAGCAGAAATCAGAACAAATTGGTGCCATAGTGAGTATAGCTCTTCATTTGTGGAAATGCTGGACTAGAATAGCTTTACTAGACTTCTCTGTTGGCTTTACCTTCAACTGCTGAGAAATTTGTGGCATACCAGCTTTGCCTTAATCATGAGTCTGATTTAAAACCCCAAATAGCCATAATGAAAGGAGGAGAGGAAACAGTGGGTGTCTGCATGTGGTTCCTTATTTGTGTGTAGTTGATTGTATCCTGTGGCTTTGCAGAGAGCTAAAGCATGATCCAGTGGATAAAACAGATCAATAAAAGCTTAAGGCTTTTCCAAGCAGCTGTAACTGTTTTTTAAAGGTGGCCACTTACTGTGTAGAAACCTTCAGAGCTTCGACTCCACAGATGGAGGGAGAATGTTAATACCCAGGACTATTAACTTGAGTGTCAGATTTAACATCAGTTAGTTCCTTTAAACTTTGGCCAGTGTTGATAGGTCATCTGCTGTAGATGGTACTGGGAGGTCCAAGTTTGAACAGAAATACCTGGGCTGTGAAGCTGTGCTGGCTAGGCAATGTATCAAGACTGTGTTAGAGAAACAAACTCTTCTGATTGGCTTTTTTTTTCCAGTTCATTGTAGTTCCTCCTTTCCTGAGGAGGGGTGCGTGAGGATACCTAATAAGAAGCATAATGAAAGCTTCTAGCACTATGGGGATGGTGTTCAAGATGGACTTCTCGCTACTAGTATTAAAAGCCAGCTGGATGAAGTGGCACAGACCAGACTGCTCTTGTTTCCTGAAGGCGTTTTCATTTGAAGAAATCATTAGTGCAACTTCACACTCACTGAGTAATTCAAGCAATGAAAAGTTGATTATTTGTGTAGCTATCTGTATTAACAATGTATTCCAGTTATTTCCTTCTTAGAGAGTGAACGGGACTTTGACAGGCTGTGACAAACACTTACTAGGTCACCCCAGGAACATGTTTCTACAGTTGTTTGGAATTCTTGGAAAGCTGAGTCATGTCATTTCCCAATTCAAAGTTTCACTGGGGAGCTCCTTCTTGCTATTTGCCATCTCCTCACTCCAACACATACCCATGCCTGCCTGCACACCACAAAATGTTTCATATGTTATCACAAGTGACCTACCAGGGGCAACTGTTATAGTACTGTGAACAGTCAAGGTCCATTTTTGAGCAAAATTCTAACTACATATTGAGCTTGCCTCCCTTGGTTTTAGGGGGTTTTGTTTGTTTCTTGGTGATTACATTCATATAAGACATCTAAAACCAATTTTGAACAAAGATGCTGCGAATCCACCTGTAATTTTTCCTGCGAAACAGCAGTAATTACAAATCAGCAAACTTACAGTATTAAGGTTTCCTTGCAGGCAGCTGAAGAACAGGACAAACAGATAAACTAATCAAACATCCTTCATTAGTCTACAAATGTGCTGTTGTTTCTAATAATTAAGTTTGAGTGTTCTGCTTTTTACAAGATAAATTATTGGCAGATTTGATATTGACAATTGACCATATTGTGTTCAGGGATAAAACACGTAGCAAAATAAAGCATTAGATGCAGCTGAGCCTCCAGGCATAGCAAAAAGAAATCTATTCTAAGTATGAATAAGTTGGGGGTGTGGGGGGAGGGTTGTGGTTTTGTTTAACACTAGAATAGCATGAATATTTTCTTCCCATAGTTGAAAAAGCCTTTTTTACAATAGTTGAAAACACCAATCAGCCCACGTATTAGTAAATGTGAATCTGACCATCCTGCATAGGTGAAACCTGCAAGGAAACATGGTAAACATGTGTAGTAAGCACAAACAATCCTTCCAAAAGAAGTAGCTTGTTTAGTTGAAAATAACAGCTAATAAGAACCACAATTGCTCTATCAACTAAGGGGAGAAGAAATGTCCATGGTCTGGATCCCAACCATGGATTGTTTCTCTTTTTTACATTGGCAATTACATTTTCTGTTCCTTTTCAGCAGTCATAACTATAAAATGTACTAATTGGATAAGTGCTTACTCTGAAGTGGAGCATTTTTCATCGTTAATTTTTTTTGCTTTGATGAAAAAAAAACAAAGAAAAGGTTATTTGAAGCCCATAGTATAGAATTTAACCACATGCATGGGAATAGAATTGGTTTAGACCACAAACATCAGAAGGGTCAGATCTGCATTCTGGTTTTTTTGCCCATCATTTAAATCATCTCGGCTGTCCCTTTGTTGCCTTTGACTTCATCTTAAAGGTGCTGGTAGATAAAATAATCTCATTGAGGCTCTCTGAATTCTGGTTTCTGGTATGTGAGTGTAAGAAATTATTTCACAGTCAAAAGCATGGGTTGTTTTTGTTTGTTTGTTTGCTTGCTTTCTCCTCTTCCTGTTCTTTAGGGAGAGCTGGGTTTGCTCAGTTTGATCAGCTCAACAGCCAAACATTGCATCCTCAAAATTTCACTCAAACTGATGCCTAAAAAAGTGCTAAAGTGGTGAGGTGAAATGCGCTGTAACAGTGATCATACTAGATGCGCTTTTGCAAATCTCCACACACCTTTTTTTCCCCCCAGTATAATTTTAATACTGTTTCTTTCTTTACATCTCTTCTATTCTCATGGCAAAAGTTAAGGACATTTTTTGAAATGCATATGTTTTAATCTGTCAGAGGCTTTTCCTCTTCAAACTAACCACTGTAATATCTTCAGACAATTATGAATTACTTCTGTTTCAGGCTCGTGTTTGCCAGTTGGCCTTCCAAAGACATAATTCTGACGTTTCCCACACCAGGGGCAGAAAGAGATTTGCAACTCAGCAAATTCTGCAATTCTGTTTTCATTCCAATCTGCAGTGAAAGATAATCGCGAAGCACCCCACAGAACAGCAATCTGAAAAATGTTGTCTTGCCAATTGCAACAAATTAGGACTGAGGCAGATTAAGAGAGTGCAGGCTTCCAATTTCAAAAGCCCCTGGGTTTGCCACAGAAGCCGGGACTTCCTTGTTCCCTTTCATGCAGTGGAATGGCAGGATATGGAGGGGAGCGTCTGTGATTCTCTGATTTCTGGACTACTGGGGCAAGGAATTTGAAAATCCTTCCTGAGAGGGCTGCCAGGATCTGTAAGGCTCCTGATATTTCTGACTTTAGAAGAAACAAATCTGCTTCGTAGGCTGTCTCTGGGCCAAGACAACAGAAGCACTCCCCAGCGTCTGTCTACCGAACTTCTGAGGAGCTCAGTGAGTAAAGCAGCAAGAGTTCAAGCAGGATCCCAAGGGGAAAGGTGCCTTTTGTCTTTGATTTAAAATGTACTCATGAAAGATTCCCTAACAACTGTAATTATAGATGAGGGAAAGCAAGCGGTCTGCATAACGATAACTGAACGTCCCAGGGAAAGTTGCCAGCAGTGACTGGCTGCAGAGTCAGATGCAGCTAATATAAACCTCACAGAATTTCTGCCTCATGGTGTCTCACAGTGACAGTGCATCTACGCTGACTTAAAACAGTACCGACACCTTTCCTCAGTTTAATAGCCGCAGCTTGCCCTGGTCTTATTCCTAAACTCTGAAATGCTTTCAGAGTCATCTGACAGTTGTCCACAGGACCTGTAGATCCCAGCAACTGAAGGCTGTTCTGCACCCATGATGTGTCTGAACTGCAATGCTGGCTCAAACTCTCTTTTTTTTTTTTCCAACACTTTGGACATGTGTAGAAGTTATTGTCAAAAAACAGTTAATGTTTGATTAAAAAAAAACCCCAAACTAAACCTGTGCAATGTCAAAATAAAACCCCAACCCTTTCCAACAAGTTTATTTTGTTTGTCTGCTATTTTTAAGCCACCCTTTTTCTTTCCCTTCATGTAGTCCAGTCTTCTTTCTCTGTTTGCCTACCGGTCTGAAAGACCTGAAAAACCAAGATACATGTCATTGCTTATGCGGCAGCAGTTTGGTGTCTTGGTTCAAGACACAGCCAGGCGTATGTTTTGAAGGTGGCAAACAGGCCGCCTTTAGGCAAAAAGTTTCCACTCAGAGTGGCACATTACAGCATTGTTGCATTCATTTTGTGGAGGATTCTTAACACTGGAAGATACTTTCATAAATTTCAAGAGAACACTCTAAAAATATCCAGTAAGCTATAGTGACAAGTGATATTTAAGTTGATATGAAGGTTTTAGTAATTACCCATCTTGCAGGCCTTTTAGACAAAAGCAAGCCTGTTCAGAAAGCAGGCTATGTTACCTACCAGGCATGCTGAAACACAGTCTCTTCACAAGCAGACACAGAAGTGGATGAATCCTTTCTGGAAGAACAGCCTTTAGTGAGAAGAAAAAACTGGAAAAACTGGAAAGAGTGAAGGCAAAGAAGCTCCATCTGGAAAAGGTAAAAACCTTATGAGTCTTCTTTCTGAAAATACTACTTTAGTCCTTGATGTGACTTCTGCAAAGACCACCTTTGCATCTATTAACATATGCAGGGCATAACTACTTTTTTAATAACTTATTTATTTTTTAATAAAATAATAACTACTACTATTTGCAGTAACTACTGCAAATGTTAGTGTTAGTATGCTATTTGACTCTTCTGGAAATGTCACAGGATCCTTCTTTCCCATAAAGTGTACCTTTTCACTTGCAGAATCTACGTTTCAGTTCCTACTTTCAAATTTCTGTTGTTCTCTATTGGAAATCACTGTCCATGATTGCTTGTCAACAACAGCGGCACGGTAGCTCTGGAGTAATTACTGTATTTGTTCTTCATGTTCATGATGCTATAACGTCGGAGGAGTTACAAGAACATATCCACCCGCAGGACAGGGACTCTACTGTTGGCTTTAGATCAATCTTTCTGTCACCTGAAGGGAGCTGTTCACTTTATAAGGGGTCCTCTGGTTTCTCAATTCAGCTGTAAATGTTCAGACAAAATTTACAGGCAGCAGTCCATCAAGCTTGTCTCTGTTTGCTGTGGGGGTACAAGGGTACTTTCTGTCAGCCTCTACTGAGCACTGCACTGGCAAATCCTTAACAGAGCGATTTACTTAAGTAGAATCATTTTGAAAGGACTATTACATGTGTACATTAGAGTTGATTTACATAGAGACTTCTGACCCTCCCAGATGCTGTGTTACCAAATTGCTCTAGCTTATGGGATAGCTAACCTGGCAAAGCAAGGTTGTTTGTCCCAGGTGGTTTAATTCTGTAACTAACTTCTCCCTCTTCCTGTGTGCTGCGTGGCAAGGATCATTTCTGTTTCAGTTATATTTAGAAGGAAGTGAAAAGGCCTTTTGAAAAACTGAGCTTCCTAATTACTAAAATTAAAAAAGGGGGAAAAAGAGAATCTGCAGTAGAGAATAAAAAAATGTTTGTGAAAACAGGCAGTGAGATGGATCCTGCTCCTAGCTGTATGGATTTAAATAAAAGTTGGTTTAGTGACATGAAATCTACGTTTATATAGGCATAACTGAAAGGCAACATCTGGTTCACAGCTTGTGTTGCAGTGGCAGCTGAGCCTCGTTTGTGCTCGCCGGAGATAACAGACACTTCTACGTGGTCATACCATGTTCAATGACCAACTCAAAGGCATGGGAAATGATGCAAGCATCAGCTATGCCAGGAGAGAGAAACATAACTGAGAGTTACTTAGTTCTGGTCATACTTCTGTAAGAGAAGGTGCAAGTTTGCAGCCTTTTCTCAGCTAGATTACTACAAATACTGGCCAGTTACAAAAAACTACTATATTTTTTTGTGTTTGTGGATATTCTGACTTAGCCTTTCCATGCTTTTAAGGGAAGAAGGAGTCATAGGGCTTTAAATGATGCCAATGATGTGGGAAGAATCTCACTCTGAATTTTCACCCACTTATCTGTACGCTTACATAGTATGTTGCAGCAGATACATTTATCTGTTTTCTCCATCTCCCTTGCAGCTAAATAAAACCAAGTAGAACATCATGGTTTCTGTAACAAGACTATGAAACCTCAGTGGGATCATTGTGCTGGAGTCATACTAAGTGAATGCTGGTGAGGCTGCTTCCGAAGTAGCTCCTAAAACAGGTTCTGAAGAGTAACCTGACCCTGTGCTCCCTGCAGAGGCAACTGCAGGGGACGAGAGCTGCTCCCTGAACTTTTCTGTTAGTTGAAGGAGGTGACTGTTAATGACAAAAGAACCGTCTTACTTCTGATCCCATTGTTCTGTTTTCCAAACGGGTATCTCCATGGAGATTAGAACCCAGTTCCGAGAGTTCTGGATTCACCTCTGCTGCCAGAAGAGTCCACATTTAGTTAAGGATCAAGGTTAAAATATGCCTGCAGTATAGTTGGTAGAGTGTAGTCCAAACCTGTGCTAAGGTCAGTGCCAGGGGAAGGGACTATCTGAGCTGCCTAAAAGCTGCTGCTAGTGCTGTTAGCCTTTACCCAGCGAGAGCTGACTGAGCAGGCAAGACTCCTCTGCTGAGCTAAAGGCTCATTTAAATTATATGTACAGCACGGTTTTGCTAAGCACCGCTGAGAGTCTGGATTGAGGACATCACCTTTTTATTGTATCCTGAATTGCTGGATGTTTTTTGTTTTCATTGACTTCAAGTGGATCACCATCATTTTCCTGCTTATAATGCTGATCCAGAGCATGGACAAAAACACCATGGAGGAAAAGACAGGGTGAGAGGCATACTGAGACCCATCTGCCAAGAGTGCAGGTACCTGCTTCAGATTTATTTATGCCAATCAACAGGAAATTAGCAGGGCTTATTGCCCCCCCTTGCGCGGCAATGGGCATTGTCTGAACTTCACTTATGATTATTCTTATGGTTTTCTGCAACTTCCAGTCTCACTGTTAAGAAGTGCTCACCAGGACCAAAAAGGCCACTGGCATCATCTGATTCAGTCCTCCTTCTACCGTCAGTAACTACATGTAATAAGCACGTGGGCATTTTTAAGTATCCAGAAGGGTAGTTATCTTGTTCTTTGTAGGTGTGAGAGAGGAAATAGCCCCAGACTCTGATTCTTAGCTGGCATACTTAAGTAGGCTTTATTCCACAAGGTGGGAAAAGGCTAGAGGAATGTCCATGCTTTTTAGGACAGGGAGTTCCCCAAGAAAGGTGGGTACAAGTGGGTTTCCCAGAAAGGGCATGTTTTCTCTAGCAAGAGCAAAGGCAATGGCTGCCAGACCTGAGGGTGGTGTTGATGGGGTGGAGTTCTTTGTGGGAACAGATGTGAAGTGAGGAGGTGAGACTTTGCACCAAAGGAGCTGTAGTGCTCGGGGACTTGGAAAGTCTGTGGCACAGCCATGCAGCTTTGCATGGCAAGTTTCTTGTGCAAAATGTCCATAAAACATCTTCATACTCCACCAATTTGTATTGTGCCAATGCTTTACAACAAACATAAGGCTTGTAGGACAAGGCCAGAGAGCTAAAGGATAATGTGCCGTGGACCAAGGGCACCAAGTCTCCAGGCTTCTGCTATGGCAAGGAATTCATTAAGTTTGCAGCCAGTCTGTACCACTTTGTTCACCTGCCAGCATTGTTTAGCTGCTCTCACAAGATGACAGCCTGTCCATTCTCAGTGTAACCCTTCTCTGCATCTTCTCCAGAGCTGTTTTCTCCTGAAGCGTGAGAACCCAAATTGTATGCTGCGTGCTGGGAGAAACACCCGAATTTGGTACACCTGCATCAGTGCTTTCCTACCTCTAGCAGAGAAATATTGTCTTACCTAAGGCTTGTTCTCCTTTTCCGTGAATGGCTGAAGGTTTATTTGTTGTTTACTTGAATCATCTTTTGCATGTCCTAGCTCATTGGACTCCTGACAAATCCAGCCTCAATCCTATGCATCTCTGTCTCGACACAGTATCTTTACTGTCCAGGACCATTTACTATTTGTGACTCCTAAGAAACTCTCTGTGGTGGTTTTTTTTCCCCCTACCTATCTATGCCTAAAGTGCTTCCCAAGAAGATTTTTCTTTTGCTTGGAATATACACATGGAATAGTTTTTATACCTTCGATCTAGATGTATTCTAATCTTCCTCCACATTCAAGTCTCTCAGCTCTTCAGGTAAATTCACTAATGAGATTCCTTAATTTTACAGTTTTCCCTTCTGAAGTTGAAAAATGTAGTTACCAATCTGCTTCTGTTTGTCATTCTGTTCAATGTAAATGGAAACAGTTGGTGAGAACTCAGCCCAGTGCTGTTTTCTGTGACCAGCTTTTTTGAGTGTCTTCATTACTCACTGACTTGGGGTTGTCTCTTTATGTCGACTACTGAGAAGAAATGTGGCAGCGATCGCACATGTGACGAGCTGGGCCCAAGTTTACTATTAGAAGCATTTGTTTCCCAAGTAGTATCTGGGAAGTTGAAGTTGACCTTGGCACAATTCCCAGTGGTGTTTCTATAATAACATTTCAGTGACAGACCTCTTCTTGCACCATTATATTTTAGCTGCAAACCAGAAAAGCCACATTTCAGTGAGGGTCTGAATCAGAAACAGGTACCCACCGAAAAACAAAGGCTCTGAGCAGGTAGTCTGGGCTGCTGGAAGTGGAGCTTCCTGTTCAAGTGCAATGGGAAATTTTACCATGAGTTAGATGATGATGAGTTGAGTGACAGATGGCTTATTTTGTAATCACTTACAAAGATCACTTGTCGTTTTCCGCATGTCTGGATGAAATGGCTAAACACTGAAGTAACGTGGTAAGATTGCAAATGTCTTGGATATTGGCCTATTGGTCATATTTGCACAGGTCAGATATGGCTTCCATTTGGAACAGGAGTAGAGCAGTAAAAAAGAGAAGTCCACTCCATGAGCGATTGTTTTCCTGGGTTATGGAGACCAAGACAGCCTTTTCTGCTGTAGGGCTGCTTTGTTAACCTGGAGTGCTGTGAAGGAAGGATTCCCTCTCTCACACCACTAGCACTATTTCATGGGGGTACCAACTGGATTCTTCCAACCTGTTGCAAGTGACTGTTTGGCCTGTAGCAATGGTCATTACCTAGCAGAAGTGGGTAAGGCAGTCTTGGGAAGAAATGCATTTAAAATATTCCCAGCTGTTGCACCTACATCCAAGACTGGGTGCAGCTTGAACTCTTGACTCTTAAGAAACATGCAAAGCACTCTTCTTCTCAGCCTGTCTCTTACTGAAATTAGCCTGCTGTTCACGTATGACAAGGTTGCTAAGCAGCTTCTGTTATACCACTCCTGACTTACAGTGGCTCACCTGGCCTTCTCACCCTACTTCTTGGAGTCTAATCACAGCTATTTGATCACTCTTATAACCCTGTTCTGTGTCTTCTCTTGCTGCATCATATTTCAAGCACAGACCTAATCTGAAGAGTGGAAAAACTGTGCGCCTGTTCCCAGCTGCTGCAAACCAGTAAAGGAATCTAACCCAGTTAACAGTGGCCAAAGAAGAGTTTGAAGCTGGAAGGCTGTATATCTCAGACCTGTAGTAGCTGCCTTAATGCTTGTAATAATGACTCAGCTGTACAGGTGAAGCCAGCAGGACACAGAAAGTTGGGAATCTGGAGGCTGGAATGGTAGGCTGTGCAATGGGGTTTCTATGGGAACGACAGAGAGATCTTTTTAAAGAATGCACAGAAAGAAACTGGGCATTAAGCTGTGCTTAAAATTGCAAAGGTATTTCACATGCTGGCCTCTCATTGGAAAGGAGACAAGGGGCAGTGAGTCCTGGCATAGTACTGTAGGAATCATAAAAGGACAGGTATCTCATCTTCCAAAAGAGGCTTATGTCAGTCGTCTGAGTACACAAGGCTAAGTGGGGAGGGACCCAGAGCCCCAGGTTCAAGGACTTCTTGTTCTCTGAGCTCAGAGCCCGTCTGCATTTAGCGCCTGGGCTGTGATCTAGAAGCAGACTGCAGGTGAGGGTATCCCACCATCCTGCCCTCCCCCCCTGCTTCTCCCAGCTGGTTACTCCCTCCTGTGTACCACCTCACCTCTCTCCTCCCATTCTTCCCTCATGCCGGATGCCACAGCCAGCATCCTTTGTGAACAGCAGTCCACAGCGCGCCTGTGAGCTACGGGGAGGGTACTGCCCTGTCCCTGTCAGGTAGGTGGATGACCTGGGTCTTGGGAGGTTTGTTTCCTAACAGGGGAGGAAGCACCAACTCTTGTCACCTTGCCCTGGGGGAAGGGCTGCTTTCAGTGCTGCGAAGATTCACTTTGGGTTACCTTTGGATGCATGTAGAGGTGGACTCATGCCAGGATACTGGCATCCATTTTAAGGATGAGAGGGAGGAGTGGGAAACTTGACGGTTGAAAACAAGGTAACAAGTGGAGGGGAGGAATCTGCAGTTTAATGTTGCTTTTGATCTAATGAAACCCACTGGCTCAGGACTCATTTTTCCATAATTTTGCAAAGTGTTTTCCCTTCTCCTTCCTACTGTTTTGCTTGTAGTGCTCTTCAGGTGGGTGTGTTTTGACCCGTTTCTTCCTCTGCACATGTCTAGTGAAGCATAGGGATGGTTAGTGCCTATCGGATAATGCATTTCTTATGGGTTTGCAGATGCTCTTATGTATAGCTACATGCCCCGAGGGCTTCGCTCTGACTGGCAAATAGCACTTCCTAATGTGCTTCCCACTTCAGATTGCATTTGATTGGTTGGCAAGGAGGCTGTCTCAGCCTACCTGGGTTACCACCGTGACATTTCATGTGTCCTATGCTTTGTTTGCTTGTGTCCTCTCTCCCAGGCAGAATACAGCAGCACTGGACAGGCTGGAGCAGGAGAAAGCACTCTGCATTTCCCAGGGAACAGTCACTAGGGACCATGAGAGCAGTCACAGCCACCAAGTAGTTCTTCCACCAAGCGACCTTGAGCTAGGTGGGAGTTGCATGCTGTGAACTCAGGACATGCAATGGGTTCCTGTGAGACACCCTACAGCAACTAACCAGGTTTTTTAAAGCTCTTGGGACATGCTTTAAGCAAGTTGTCTCCCGGCACAGTCTCTGGAAGAAGTATCATACAGTCACAAATGGGTGACTAAACAAGGTACCATGAGGCCTGCTGCTTACTGCCGCTTGAGAGGTCAGTGCAGTGGAGAGCAGCCCCCCAGGATACAGGGTACAGGGACTGAAAGAAACTGTGATGCAGAGTTATGCTGAGATAGGTTTTGGAGCTCAGTAGCGGAGATTTGGGCATGCGTGGGACTTGGCACTGTTCTCATGGCGTGACGTAAGATTAGGATCAGACTGTGGTGGTAGGTAGTAAGGCGGAAAACGAGTGGAGAAGGGACGTTGTGACAGCCTGTATTTCTATAAATGCATTAATCTCCTAAAGTAATTAATAAAGGGGGGACAGTTCTGTTGCATTTTAATTCTAGGACCAGAGGTGTAGCCTGTGATAGACTGAATAGTGCATTGTGTACACAAAGCCTGATTAGTCATCTTGTTGGATTGCTGGAGAGGAAATCACTTTCATGATGCAGCACCTTTCCGTTCTGTTTATTCCATATTCTCCTCAGTTTTGCTTTTCCCATGTTCAACAGTTTTTCCTTCCATTTCCTGTAATTTTTCTCTTTGTTTTCTCCAGTTTTTCCTGCTAGGTACAGCCTGACTGTAACATTTTTTCTTTGTTTTTTAGTTTAGCTCAGGAGGTACGTAGTTTCTCCAGGAGGTAAAGTATTACTCCGTTTTATTTAGATTTATTTCAGTTATTTTGTATTTAAAGGTTTCTGCGACTTTTAGGTTTGGTTTGGGAGAGGTTTGTGTCTTGGGAGAGTTGATTTTGTACTGAAATAGCAAAAAAAAAGTCTGTTGACTTTTTGGTCACATGCATTGTTTTTGCTTGCAGGAGCATTCATTTGCCTTCCTGCTGGTCATCCTCTTCCAAAGCATTTTGAAGGCTACTCATTGTTGTCAAATCATTGCTGATACCACTTGTGTGCAATAGACTTTGTCCCAGAGAAGTGATTCCTTATACACTCTGCCAAGTAAATTCATCGGTGTCGCAGATGAGTTACTAACTTCTTGCTTGTGCAGATCATTTTGAAAACACAGTAAGGAGCTAAGCTTTTTTTTTGCACTCTATTAATTGTTCAAATTGCCATTGAATCTTTGGGTTTAGTTCAACATGCTTAGCTGACAACGAACACCGGCTTTCATTCTGTTGATGGTCTTGGACAGTTACAGTTGCCAGAAGATACCGAAGTGAAATTACATTATTACAAATAAGACTATTATATTGCTTGACCGATGTAGTTGGAATTTTGGATTTTGCAGTTTATTGCAAATAGAGATGCATTCCAGTGTCTTAGATACAATCCCTTGAATTTCTTACACATGCTGCCTTTAAGCAAAGGGATAAAACTCTGAGCAACAGGTCCTCTGTTCACAGCACTACGTCAACTATGGACTTTGGCTGCAAATGTGAATGCTTAGATCTTCCTAGACCTAAACACCTTGTGCAAGACTTGCAGAAAACTGACAAGCACGTTAACTTACAGCCAGCTGTAAAATCAAATGACTTCTAAGTCATCACATAGTATCCCCATAGGAACATTGAATATGTCTAACTCGCTTCAGAGATGCATCAGTGACTTGGGTTGGTCTCTCTGAACCAGTGGCTCAGCCCTGCTAACGGCATGTTCCATATTCTTCTCCCCAATGTTTTTCAGCCTGCCCAAAGATCTGTGTTAGACCGTTACTAATACCCGGGTTAGCTAGTGTGAAATGAGCTCATGCCCATGAACTCATGCACAAAAGATGCAGCTGCAGCACATGCATCCTGTCTGGAACAGAGGCAGGAATAGCATCGATTTCCTCAAGGTTTCCTACACTCCTCTGTGGTGAATAGTCTCAGCATCTTGTTCTGCAAAAATCTGGCACATCCTGAGAGTAAGTTCATCCTGTATCCTAAACAAAAGCAAGGCCATGCAAAATAAAGTAAGGCCAGCACGAAATAACACTGGACTACATAATTTAAGACTGAGTATGAGCAAGGGGGTGGATGAGAGGTCACGTAACCCATCTTCTGGTATTTCCTAACTTCTGACTCCTTCATTGTGCAACCTTAATGATTTTTTTTTTTAGTTGATTTTGTGCATACAGTACTTAGGTGAGTTGAAGGGTAAGGACAGAAGACATGAGGGCTAATAGGAAAAACATATAGCAGAGTTAAACTAATTTTAGACGGCAGGTAGTTTGAATATACATATATATATACTTCATATACTTTGAAGCAGCTAGTTTTTGTAAAGACCAGGACATGAAGGGCGAAGACCTGAGGAATCTCTTGAGAGAAGGGGGCAAATGTATGAAGGTATTTTCAGCTCAAGGGAAGACAAATTACAGAGAACCAAACTTTGGTTCCCAGCCCAGAACACACTGAAAGGCATCTCAGCAGGCTACAGAGTTGGGATAGTCCCTTAAGAATAGCTAAAATTTCCCTGCTTTTAATCTGTTATTTTTGTTACATGTAGGCTGTATAAAACTGCTGCTGAGAAGAGACTTCACCTCTGGTCATTCCCAGTGACAGCCACCAAAATCCCAAGAGCTGCTTTTCCAATAAAGGAGAAGCATCTTGTTCTGAGACGATGCTGAAGCCATGCCACAAGCTCCGTGAAGCATCGTATAGAAAATAGTCGGGGAAAGTGGTCAGGATCACATTTGAAACAGGAGAGAATAATTAGATTATTAACAATCCCTAGACTTCTTCTAGCAAAATACCACATTGACGCAGCACAGGATTCCAGGTAAAATGATTTTTTTTTTTCCTCCACCCCCTTTATCACTGACAGAATTACTTATTAACTTTCATTTTCAATCAGTAACACCCAGTCCCCTGTGGCTGGCTGTCGTAGTGTGAAGGGCTTTCCAGGAGCCCCACGACTCCTTCCTGTGCTGATCCTACAGGGTGGGGTTCTGCTTTTGAGGCTCTTCAGGGGAGTAGTTGACCCCCTAATGGCATTTGCTGGGGCTTGGCTGGAAGGGGGCGAGATACTCGAGGAAGGAGAATCCTGCACCTGAAATAACCGCTGTGGCTTTCAGCTTGCTTGGTTTTCCCATCCCCTTGTCTCGCCTAGGTGACAATCAGTTTGTGAATGAGCTGTTAATTCCTGGAGGCTGGGGAGGCGGTGGCGGGGTGAGAAAGGCTCAGAGGGGATAGAGGGAAGTTCTGCCTCTCGCTTTGTGGGTCTCCCGCCTCCCGCAGGGGGGCGGCTCCGGCCCTAGGGGAGGAGGAAAGAGGAGCGGTGGCTGCTGCTGAAATCGGTCTGCGAAGAGGCGGTCGTTATTGAGGGGAGCGCTTTAGTTTTCTTCTCGTGAGTCTCTCCTCCGCCTGGAAGGCTTTGGTTTTATAATTCGAGGGGGAATTTCAGCAGACTCGAGTTGAGTATCGTGTCTGCCTAAACACGCAACGTGCTTCCTTTTGCGTTTTCTTTTGCAGACGGGGCTCAGCTGGAACCAGCTCTCCTCTTCATCCTTACGGTAAACACCGCCGGGCGAGAGCAAGGCCGATAGCAGCCTGAGCGGCCCTGATAAGTGCCAAGTCCTGTCCCCTTTGCTCGGATAACTTAAAATATCTGGTGTGCTGACAGCTGGTAAGTGAACACCTCTCCTCTACTTTATAAAGTGTAGCGAGCTCTGTAAAGAGCATTTGCTGGGAGGATCTCGTGGATGGTGCCCGAACCCGTAGGACCGGGCATGCCGAAAGCTCTTATTCTCGGGTTTGCCGGCGTTCTTGCCGTGAGCCATCTTCCTTCCCGCAGCGCTCTTGCGTTATTTCAAGCCGGGAAAGCTTCCAGCTAACCTCGTGTAAAACCTACGTGTGTTTCCAGCTTTAAAACCTCCTTCAGGTAAGGCAACAGCTGCCAACAACGTTGCTATTTAATGTAAATGACTACGTATTCAAAGGTAGGGCTGGCTATTCGAATACATCAGCGTGTTCCTGGGTGAAAGCATTCAAGGAATTAATTGAGTTTCCAGAGGGATAAAGCCTGCCTCTACAAGCTTCCTTTGAAGGGAATACAGTTTTAATCGGCTTGAGGGCTGGCGAGATGAGATGTCCCAGACCTTTCCCAGAGGTTCCTGGGAACTTCCTGGTAAAAATTAACATCGCGGCATCCCGGTTACCGCTGGGGATGACCCTGACCGAAGCTGAAGCTCTGCCGCCGCCCGGTTCGCCGGAGGAACTCGAATGCGCTTGATTCCTCACGCCAGGCGGCCGGTGCAGGGACCGGCTGGGCTGAGGGGCCGCATGCGGGGCCGGCCCTCGTCCCCGGCCGAAGAAGGGCTCCCCGTGGGGGGGGTTACGGCGGGCTGCCGGCCACCAGCTAGCCAGGTAGGCGGCCGGGAGGGCTCGGGGTTGGGGGATATGAGGGAAGGGGCCGTCCCCGTTCCTCCGGGAAGGAGCTTGGCTGTGTGTGTGTTGGGGGGGGGGGGGGGGGAAAGCCGTTCGTCTCTCTGCGGCCTCCCGGAGCAGCCCCGCTCAGTGGGCGGCAGACGGAGCCGGTCCCAACCCCACGGCCTGCCGCTGGGCCGCATGCTGCTGCCGGCCAGAGCCTCCCCCGCCAGCGGTGGGGCCCGGAGGGGTGGTTACGGGGCGAGGGCTCCGGAGCCGGGCAAGGGGAAAGGAGGCACATGCGGGCCGGGCAACCCCGCGCGGGGGATGGCTAGCGGCGGCGGCGGCAGGCAGCGGTCCGTACGTGAGATCTGAGGGGGAGACTCGTGGCTTCTGCTAAGCTGCTTGGGTCTGGTAAATCCCAGCGTGTTGCCATGGCTGCCGGTCTGGCAGGTTCGGATAAAGGATTGCTTTTGGCGTGGGGGTACCGAAAGGGAGAGACTGACTGTCCCTTGGAAATGCCGAAGGCCTGGGGAAAGGAACAATGGCTCTGTGGGCAGACTCAGCCTGAAGCTATGCAAATCCATTGCTTGTAGTTCAGGGAAGAAACAAACCCTGGAAGTTTTACGTTCTCTGCTGGATTATTTTCTGGCAGTGGGGGTGGTGCTTCTGTTTTAGGTATCCCAAACTGTGAGGTCAGGCTTGCTCGGCTGTTGTGTTCCTGCTACACAACTGCATCTTTCTGTGCAGGTTTCTTCAGGTTTTTGTCTCTCTCTTTACCCACTTTATGCCAATCCGTTCTTCCCTACCGTATGGGTGCAAAACGATTTAGAAAGGACAGGCTTTGTGATGGGATGAAATGACTCGTTTTAACCTGGCAATTCTGTTGTAGCTGAACTGTCTAGAAACATTGTGCATTAAAAATAATATATATATTTTGTGGTGAAAGCCATGGTACTAGACTTAAAAAACTACATTCAGAGTCGGCTTAAAGGAAATGTGTATGGAGTGAGGCTTCCCACCCATCTGTTTCCGAATAGGATATATTCTTCCCTGATTAGCTCATAGATCTGAAAATAATTTTCCTTCCACATGTAAGGTAGCACGACTGTATCCTTGTTTTTATTCTTCTCACCTACGTGAAATCTATGGATCTTTCTGATGCAGTACCTGCTTCTTTAGCGTGTCTGTCTCTCTGTGAGTCAATATAAGTTATTTCTTAAAGTTAAGGCTTTAGTATTAAAGGTGGGTAAATCCATGATCTCCCTGAGGGTCATTTTGACTGTAGGAGACCTCTCTTGCTTGTGGGATGCATGCATCTGTCCGTTGAGACTTTTGAGACTCCCCAGGTTCAAATACGCCCCTGTTCAAAGCCAGCAGGAGGGTTTCTCTGTAGGATCAATTCCCTGTTGCCGAGGTGCCTTTGGGAGCAGCTGCCCAGCATGTAGGCAGGACAGCCAAACCTGAAAGCTGGCGGGAAGAGCACAAGGGCCTGAGTCCTGAGTTGTGACCAAGTGGGAAAATAAGACGAATTATGGTGTTTTAGCTATGAAAGGTGATTGGTGAGGTAGTATTTTGATATGTACTGTGTGTGCTGCTGAATAATAGCTTTAGCAGTTACGCAGGGGAGTTGACTCACTGAGGAGGAAAATAGAGTGGCCGATGGGGTCTCATTTACAGTGCTTGAGATGCTTCTCTTCCACTGTTTCCTCAGACCTTTGAAAGCTTAGATGCAGGGACAATTTTAAAGCATTTCAGATGATTGCTTTCTTCCTTGTGTGATTGGTTTTGGATAGAAGTCAGGGACTGTGAAGAGTTTTTCTTAAGATAGTTTCTTTGTGTTATTAGCACTTTTATCCCGGCTTGTTTTCCTTGTTAGTTTCTGGGCACGCCATGATTAGTGCCTTTCAGTAAAGGTTTGATCTGTTCTCCCAAGACAGGCTTGGTAAAGTTCTCATACACTGCTTTGGCTGATTTGGTTTGTGGGGGTGGTTTGTCCTTTCTTTTTTGCTTCTTATGCGTTGCTTCGTATGCTGCTGGAGATTGGTTCAGGTATTTTGGCTTGGAAGAGGATGCAGTGAGATTGATCATTTGAAGATGCAACACCTACATGAGGTGGTCCACATCACTGACTCAAAGGGCTTGTGGGGAAAGGCTCTTGCTTTTTTTTCTTTCATTCTCCATAGTATAGCTTGAGCTGTAGCACCGGATCTTGGTTTGTCTTTCTACCTCTAACATTAAGGTTATTTTACTAAGAGGTGTGAAAGGTTATTTTTACTGTGTGTATAATGAGAGATACTCTGCTGTGTCTCCCTAGTTAAGTGCATTTTAGGACCAGGCTCAAGATTACTTGAAATACCTCGTTTTACAGACATCTTTCCTTACAGATGGTTGCACTGTTTTAGCTAAATCAGTTGAAATGTGCGCCGTGTGTTTAAGTGGAGTTAAATTTATCAAGCATCCGACAACTCGCTTGTCATTTGTTGAATAATTTGCTCATTGATTTCTCTGGTCTTATAGGGAAGCTAGTAAATAATATTGGGAAATTAATTCATGGGGTAACAATGTACAGGGTTTTTTTCTTTTTCTGAGTCTCTAATTTTTACCACCTCTTTACTCAAAAGAGCAAGAACTTTGTAGGAGAATACCCTCCCCTGCCCCCGAACTTCCCCATTAATCCATTTTCTCCTACTTCTATTTTTGCTATGTTATGTGTGGCTACTTCTGTACCTATTTATAGTCTTCAAGGGAAATTAAAACTTCTGTTACTATTTGGTGTGTGAACTACTTGAAGCATCAAATCTTTCTTTTATCCTGCTACAGAAGAAGAAAAAAAGCCTTCAGCTTTTCTTGATGCGTACTGAGGTTGGAAGGAAAACGTGACATGCAAGCTGTTGTTTCCTTTGCAAGCCTCTTGTCCGTGGTGTGTGAAAATGAATCTATTCTCACTTTGTGGCTCAGTGCAATAATCGCTGATATCTGTAGCTGCTGTTTGTGCAGAAAGGTTGAAAAGCTGAAAAGGGATGGGTGGTGTTAGCTCAGGTGTGCTATGGAGCAAAAACAGTGAACATGTGGCTTGTGTGTAGTACTGCTGCCTTTTGAAAAGCGCATTGAGCAAATGGAGGTGCAGAATGTTGCAAAATACTTTGTGGTACTGCTTCTTGCTACGTTCTGTACCCGTCATCTTCAAATATCACATCCTTTTAAAGTTCATTTTGTTTGGGTGGGATGTCTCTTCAGTGTTCAAAGTCGGTCATTCTTTGAAGGCAAAAAGCCTTGATATCTCAAGAGAAGTACTGCAACAGAATGAGCAAGTTTTAAGCTTCCCCTGGATAATATCCATCTTTGCATGTAATTGTTCCGCACTGCCTCTGCTTCCAGCCTTGGCAGCAGCAGCAGCAAAGCTGGAGTACATTGTGCTAGAGCTATTCTTTACATTCCAGCGCCTGTGGGGAGCCAGGAGGAGCAAGGCAAAAACTTGAATAGTCCCCGCTTGCCCTGGCTGGGAAGGGAAGGCTGGAAAGCCTGAAGAGCCACAAAGATGATCCTCCCTCCTGTGAGGAGGGCAGGGATGGAGTAATGAAGGAACTGGTTTTAAGAGCTGACAGAAATGAAATTCAGACTTAATTAGTGAACCTCTTCTTAACATCTCTTGATTTAGAGTGGAATTTTCCATTCCACAGAGGAATATTGCTTTCTTTTGGGCCACTAAGCCGGTAGGAAACTTTGTGAGGTGGGTGGCTAGCAGTCTTGGATTTCCACTGAGTCTTCAGCTCACTTAGAGAAAAGTTTCTAGTCCTTGTGAGTACAGGTTCAGGAAACACTGAAATAAGGCTCAGCTGCTGCAGAGCTCAGAAGAGCTCTTTGTTAGGCTGGGTCTGCAGGCTGGTATTTGCACAGTGGTAACTAGCCACTGCTTTCTTTCACTGCTGCAGTTCAGAGCCCTGTGGCCAGCAGCAAAATGAGAATGGTGTGAGGGGCATGTCACTGGATTACCTGGAGCCTTGGAAGAGAAAATATATGCCTATGTAATGGTCATTTAATTGTCAATGCAAAATGTGCGTATAAAATACATATGATACCCCATGTGGATGGGGGGGGGGAGAATTTGTGGTTTTGCCATTTTTCTTTTTTCTAGTGTATATGTATATATGTATGTTATAGCTGGGCTCTCTCCTGGGCAACTAACTTTTTGCAGTGTGTTGGGCTGATGTTTTTTTGGCTACGCAATGACCCATGGTGGGTCACTGATCTGGTTAGGGAAAGGAGTATGCAAGTACCCTAGCATAACACAAGGGACAGTGTGGGGAAGGAACTGCTGGGTTTTCCTCACTGCAGTGAAGAGGGGAAGGTGCTTGCTGCTGAAGAGCTGTTGTTGCTGAATGAAGGCACAACCTCATTCATCTTTTGACAGTCAAAATAGATAGTTCCTGTTTCTTTGAAGTTCTTGAACCTGCCTCTCTCTGTCCTCCACCAGTGTCATGTCTGAGCACCCTGGAAACGTTATCACCTGAATCTCCACAGTGCTTTAGGGTAGTCTGAAGTCAAATGTGTGGGATCGGGACCAGGAGGGGAAGGTTAGTGGTATAGATGGGAGATACCCTGTAGGGTTTGTTTGAGCGTAACTTTTGCACAGGATTAAGTGGAGCTATGATAATAGATCCACTTGAAGTGTGAGAACAAGTTAGGATTTGTCTGTATTGGTGAGTGTGTACATGGCTTGCTAGCATGTGGTAGCTAGTCTTGATCATGCCCCTAGTGTAGACAAGTTACTGCCTTTTCATTTGGTTAGCTGGGAGGCTGTGAAGGGAAAACTACAGCTTGCCCAAATGTTTTGCAATATTTAATGGGACAGGGTGACTTGCTTGCCTCAGCTGAGAATTGACTTAATTGCTTCAGATGGGACTCTGGAAGGCTGCATAAGCTTATTCCCTCTCCCCCCTAATTTTATAGCCACCCACGGCAGTTTTAATTCCCCATTCTCATAAAATTGAGGGCCTCGGGATTGTGTCTGTAGTGAAGCACCCTGTGATTCAGCAGCTCTGATGTAGCAATACCACTTGAGTCTCCTTTGGTGGGTTTCCTGTCCTTTTGTTTGCCCTGATTCACAAGTGTAGACACTGGCAGATCCATAAGAGGATGATGAAAAGAGTAGGCAGTGATGTTATCTTCCAAATCCTGTACGAAACAATTGTAGGTGCTGCAAGGGGAACAAACCAGAAAGTCTGCAATGTGCTGCCCCTAAATAGCATCTCCCTCTGTCACTGCTGGGGGACAGACTAGTGGGCGAGATGGGCATTGGTCTGATATAGAGTATTTCTTGTGCCTGTGTTGCTCACTGTGCAGTGGAGCGTACGCCATGCATGTAAGCTGGATTTTTGAGTAGCCAGATGGTTAAAATTAATGGTCACTGTAAATAGCAGTTGTACAGTTTCTCAAGATTGACTGCCTTTTCTTGCAAAACATGTTAAACACTGTTACTTCGTTTTCATTGGAGCCATTTGATCAGAATAGCTGTTTTCATTCCGTCTTGTCTTTCTTTTGTGCTAATGGCATGCCGTAATTTGCTTTCAGCATGGGACATGGGCTCTTTGATGGCTTAAGCCTTAAACTTTAGTTTAAGGATTTTTAATACATTTTAATCTACAGTGAGAATTTCTCGAAAGCTCTGAATAGAATGGTGAAATACAATATCCATCTCATTCTTCAGATTTCTCAGATAATATTGCCTGTGATAAATACTAGCTGGTGTCAGTAACTTTTTGAAGTGGTGTGATTGAAGTCAGCTAACACCACTAAGTGACTGAAAGGGGTATTTAAAATGTTTAACTTCAGACCACTGTTTTGTGGAATTTGGACACTTATGTCTGTGCAAGGCTTTTCAAAACTTCTGCACTTCTTTAATGGCTAGAGGCTTTTATAACATTTGCCACAAAAAAAAAGATAAGCAGCTTTAATGAAACCAGGTTTCTGATGTCTTTCTGTATGTAGACTTCCTGTTCTTTAATGAAAGATGAGCTTATAGGGCCTCCTTGTTCTACTAAGTTGTCTTCTTATGTTTGCAAAATCTGTGGAGGTCTCAAACACATTAAATTCCTAATCTGTCAAGTTTGACTGAAATTAGCCAGAGGGGTTCTAAAGTTCTATAGGGAAGGAAGGAAAGGACAGGTATGCATGCATACAGGATATGATTGCATAAATTTCATTTCATTCTAAGAGTGTGTGCTCTAACAGAACAAAAAGCCTTTTAGTGCGCTGCATTTCTTGCTCTAATGGAGTTCTGTGCTGTCTGTGGCATGACTTACAATTTGATAGGACATGGTGGTGCTGGAGACTGTGGTTGGATTTGGTGTGGTCAGGGTAGCAGGAAACATGTTAATAGACAAGAAAGCAGGTCATGCTTCCTGTGTATATTGTTCTAGAGGACTTCCAGTTTTATGCTGAAGCAAATATCAGACTTTATCCTTACGTTTTATCCCTGCTGCAGCGTGGGCCAGTTTGGCAGTAAGAGCAGATCCGTTCCAGAAATCCATCGCCGTGCCGGTGACTCATGGGGAGGTGACCTCTGCCTTGTCTAAGGGCTTACCTGTTTACTGTCTTATCTTAAGAAGAGGTATTCACACATACAGCCCAGGTCAAATCTGATGCTCAGCAAAGATCAGGCAGGGGAGGATGGATGATCTGTTTAAAAATGCTGTAGTCATGAAGAAACTCCTGTTTGCTTCGTGTAGCACTTAAGGACTGTTGAAATTGCGAATCAAACAGCAGAAATAGACACCTTGTTTCACCTACAGCAGCCAGGCTCGGCCCAGACAGGAACAAATCAAACTGAAGGGTGCTGATGATACGTAGCAGAAGGTCCTGTGTGAAGCCATTGCTGCAGCAGGGACTGGACTGCGTGTTTGCAATCTGTCACTCGCAGGAAGGTTGCCCAGCTGCCTACATCTTTTGGCTCTCAGATGGACTGTAGGCGTTTTAGCCACTGCAGGGCAACCCCAGCAGGAGGGCTGTGAGACCCTGAAAGGGGATGTGTGGCTGTGGTGAATTGCACCTTTGACTCCCCTCAGTTTTAGGGTGACTGTCCTCTTAAAAAAAACCCCAACTGAAACCTTGAAATCACAACACCCCTCCATTCCTCACCCCCCTCCTCCAAGCGGTGATACACTGATTTTCAGTTTTGGGGAGGAAATGGGTTGTGGTTAACCTTCAGAGAGGATTGAGGTCTGAAAGCCCTAAATGGGTGTCTCTGTGTAGCATATAAGCTTTCCCAGCATTCTGAACGGGACTAATTTAGGCAGCTTTCCTCCCAGACAGATGGCAATTGAAGATTACAGTCAGAGATAATTAGCTTTCCTAATGTATAGGTAAAGAAACTAAGGTGCATGAATCCGGGCTATGAGCTCCACTATAGTTTGGAGAACCACTAAAAGTTAGCACTGCAGTATGGCCTGTTGTAGTGTTATTTTATAGCTCTCTATATACAGAAATACATAAATGAACTTATGTAAACTTTTCTGTAAGGACCTGAGTTCCCCTATAGCAGCTAACAGTCTGAAGAATTCCAGTTCTGGTTTTGTCTCTTAGACTGCTCTTTGTTCTGGGCTTTCATTGTGAATTCGATTTTAACATTGGCTAAAGAAAAGCACAGTGATACTCTGAATGCTTAAGCTGGATGCACCTATATGTCTGTTTCCCTTGGAAAGCTCATTACCTTACAAATTTCCTTTTTTTTTTTTTAAACACATGTACACTTATTGGCAACCTTTCCCATTCGGAAAAGATTTCTCATGCTGCATTAAATGTTCTTCAGGATTACGTTTTTCAACTATGCTATGTATCTCGTAGCTCTCAAAATCCTCAGGAGGAGTACTGTTTGAATATAGGTTGTGGTAGTTTCTCCTCTATTCACATCTAAGAGATGAAGCAAAGCACTGAAAGCCTTTAGGGGATCAGATATAGGCTCTGCTGCAACCTGTACAACAGTTCTGTGTTAGATCAAAACCACTTCATGTCCACAAGCCATTCTCATAGTTATGAAGTTGCTCATTTTCTTTTTCCTCCTAAGGGTGTTTTTGTTGTTATTGTAAATAATATATTTTTTTGAGCTTTAGTGCTAAGAGAACAAAGCTGCATATAAAGGAGGGCTTTTGAAAATAGCCTTAATATTTACAATATTCAAGATTTTCCAGTTTGGCACTGTCAGTTTGGATATAGCTTTGTCACAGTAGTTAGCAGCTAAGGTGCGTATTCTGATAAATGTCAAAATCAAAAGGCAATGTGAATGTATTCATTGCAATGCTGAGTTCAGGCATTAATGTTATCAGAGAAGCTGCTCAAGCTGTTGGTGGACTCTAGCTTTCTCCTGTTGTATTGCATTTGCATGGCAAGGATTTGGTAAGGGCCACAAGGGTGGCTTCTGTGAGGAGCTGCTGGCAGCTTCCTCTATGTCTGATAGAGCCAAGGCCAGCTGGCTACAAGATGGACCCACAGCTGGTTAAGACCGTCAGTGATGGTGGTACCCCCGCTGGGGTAACATGTTTAACAAGGGGGGAAAATCCGCTATGCGACTTCAGTGGAGAGAGAAGTGAGAATGTGAGAGCTGTGCAAACGTGAAGGTCAGTGAAGAAGGAGAAGGAGGTTCTGCAAGTGCCACAGCAGCCTGTGGTACAGGCTGTCCCCCTGCAGCCCATGGAGTTTCAAGGATGCAGCCCCTGAAGGACCCCATGTGAGAGCAGAGGGATGCTCAGAGAGGGTTGTGACCCACAGTAGCCCTTGCTGGAGCAGGCTTGCTGCAGGACTGGGGACCCCGCAGGGACCCATGCTGGAGCAGCCTTTTCCTGAAGGGCTGCGCCCCTCAGAAGTACCCACACTGAGGCAGTTGATGAAGAACTGCAGCCCGTGGGAAGGACTCACATTGGGGAAGTTCATGGAGGACTGTCTCCTGTGCTGGAGCAGGGGAAGAGTGTGAGGAGTCTCTCCTGAGAGAGAAGGAGTGGCAGAGACAATGTGTGATGTACTGACAGCAGCCCCTATTCCCTGTCCCCCTGTGCTGCCAGGGGGGAGGAGATAGAGAATTTAGGAGTAAAGTTAAGCCCAGGAAGAAGGAATGGCTGGAGGGAAGGTGTTCTCAATATTTGGTGTTATTTCTCATTACCTGACTCTGATTTGATTGGTAGTATAACAAATATATAATACTAATAATTAATAATTAAACTAATTTCCCCAAGTCAAGTCCGTTTTGCCCATGATGGTGTTTGGTGAGCCATCTCTCCCTGTACCTATCTGGACCCATGACCCTTTTGTTTTATTTTTCTCTCTTGTGCCCAGTTTAGGTGAGTGATAGAGCAGCATTGGTGGCCATCTGGTGTCCAGGCAGGGCCAGCCCACCACATCTGGGCTGGCAGGATGATTGCCCAAGGAAACTTGCAGGACTTAGTAGTAGGGGTAAATGCTGCCACTTACCTTCATTTTCCTCCCTCCCTGATTTAATTTACACTTTTCACTGACTTGTTTTGCCACATTCCTGAGAATCCCAGAGCTCTCTGTTGACACATATGCATTGCAGCAGATTGACTTGCAGAATCTGCTGTTGGGGTAAATTCCATCTCGGACAGCCGGGGATCTTGAGGGTTTTTTTTTGGTATGTGTATTGGTTTTGAGTTTGGTTTTGTTTTTTTAGCAGTTGAGGCAAGACTGGGGGCAACACAGCAAAAATCAGCAAACGCTAGGTTTGGAGCTCTGACCACAGACGTGCTTTGCGTGTTACCCAAGTGAAAATTAAGCTGTTCAGTTTTGTACGTTGAGCCTCTTAATCCACACAAACCAGCATAATGTGACTTGTTGCTTCTTATAAAAAGAGCTGTGGCATCAGGTGATGGCGATCCGTGCGTTTTGGGACTTTATCATAACTAGGGCTTGCAAATGCTACTGTGAAGATGAGTCATACAGCAAGTACTTGTGTTTCTTTAGGGGCAGGTTCTGATATGGGTAGCCCTCAGGATTTATACTACGACTGAGAAATTACTCTGATTTACTTGGTATCTACTGTTGATGTAGATAGGGAGCATTTCATTCTCTAGGTGCTGGTAGGGAAGTTAAGTAAATCGGCCCTTTCACTTAATAGTTGTTAAAAACAAACACACCCCCCACACCTCCCCACTTTATTCTCTCTGCCCTTGAGAGTCCTAATTTGCCTGTGAGTGGGGTGGGTTGGTTCGGGTTTTTTGGTGTGATTTACTTATTTTAGCCTATGGTTGAGGTTAATATTTATTTTCCCGAAGATGACTGGTAGATACAGTTTTGTAATTCCTAGCCAGTCTTGTGAGAGCTGAGGTTAAATCACTAGCTCCCAATCAGCCAGAGCTGGATGCTTTAGTTAGGCATTATAAGGAGACAAAGTGTGCCTTGTTTTAAGGTGAACTTAATGCTGTCGTGAATGTACATGCAGGATATAGATAAAGTTCTCTTGTTGGACCTTTATTTATTTAGATTGGTATGGTTTCAGGGCAGGGGAGGAAGGGAGGGAACTGGTGAGCTGATACGGTTTATAACTGACCTGTTTGAAACCTGACTAATTTGCTGTTTCTGTCCTTTCTTCCTTCCACTTTTTCCCATCTTTTCCCTCTGGGAAACCTAAGGATTGTTTGTTTGACCTCAAGCTTCTGGCTCTGCGGGCACTCATGGACAAAGAAGAGCCGGGTGTGAATGAGTTAGTGATGTTGTAGTGGGATCTAAATCATGTTGTGTTTTCTCAGCTGTTGTGTAGCGTGTCTTTTGTCTTTCTGGTTTAAAAGGAGGTGAAGCAGCAAAACAATTCAAAACCATGATGCTCTGTTCCTTCAGGAAGAGCAGCTCAAGTTGACAGAAACCTTGTCAGTTATGCTAGTCAAGGCATGAGGAGAAAAAGATTTGACCTCTTACCCCCAGAACATGTTGGATGGCTTGTTTATATTCCAGTCTTTCTGGAAGAAGAGCTGAAGGGAGGGGGGGAAGCATAGGCTGAGAAGGAACAGTGTTGTCACCACAGGATGCAGGAGGAGCTGTGTGGGTTTATGGCATCCATGCAGGTTGAAAGATAAACTGAAGCTCTGTGGTGGTGACTCAAATCAGATACCACACTTGCTGAAGTTGCAAAATAAGGACTAATTGTATGTAAAGATGCAGCTCTGACAAGGACATTGGTTTTCCACTTCCACCAAGGAAAGAAAATATTAGCCTCTGGGTTTATATAATAAATTTGCAATGTACCCAGTGTGTCGGTGGGAGCTGGGGTGGACCCATCTATCCATAGGAGGTGCAGGCTGATCTTGAGACCACTTAATACCATAACAGGGTCTGATACTGCTGTAATTGTAGCTCTGCCTTGGCTGGGGTAGGAAGTTGAACAGCTGAAGCTGGCTTAGATTCTTAATTAAAAATACCTGTCAATCTCTTCATAATGCGTATGCATTCTGTGGCTTGCTTACTTTCAGAAGATTGACCAGCTAACATTATGAACATTTTGCACTGGCATACTGGGCTCCTTGCCCCTTCCTTTGTGTGGATCCCCATAGGTTTTTTAGAAAGAGGAGGGAATTGAGTAGTTGAGTTCCAGTTTTGTCCACCTTGTTTTGCTTAACCCTGACTGACCTTGACCTAAGGGCTCCGGAAGGTTGATGAGCTTAAATCAAGATGCAGGATTTTGTGTTGTGATAAATAAGCTGGAATGGGCCTGTCATTTTATATCGGAACCGTGTCTTCTCAGTTGCCTATTTTCTTGCATCTCTGACTATGGGAATTTTCTAGTGTAATATTTACATTGTAGGAGTTTGTTTTCCTTTGATTAGCTTTCTGTAACACTCGGTGATTTTAAAATAGGGAGAGTTGCAAAATACTGTCACCGTTAAAAATGCAGCCAGAATAACTTATTCCCTAAACAAGGCAATGGTTCTATTTACTAAACCAGGTTAAGAAAGTCTTCACTAAAAAGACTGTCTTTCTTGACTACAGAACTTTCTTCTTAAAGAACTGGATGAAGCCAGGCACTGGGGATGTTATGGTGAGAAGACACTTGTGTAACTAAGGCCATTTTATGTTCCCAAGAGCTGAGTTAGGTACACCCTACTGATGCTGCATTCTTGAGTGCCACGCTGATCGTCCTACGTGCAATACTGGAAGCTGCTACAGATTCCTTATGATCCTGTTTGAAGAACGTTGACCGATGTTTTCTTGTTTTAACGAATGTTTTGCAGGCTGTATGAATATCTTTGTAAATACTTTATAAACATTTTTTTTCTCTGAGTAGTACTGTTATTCCTAATGTTTTAAGAACTGTCATGGTTAAGTCCAGCTGGCAGTCCAGAAACATGCAGCCTTTAGCTCACTCCCCCACCCTTCTTCACCCCGCTCCCAGAGGGATGGGGAGGAGAATCGAAAGAATGTAACTCCCACAGGTTGAGATAAGAACAGTTCAGTAACTGAGGTATAACACAAATCACTACTGCTACCA
>JARCZZ010002330.1:0-15171 GCA_030323915.1 Brotogeris chrysoptera | reverse complement strand
CAGTTCCATAGCCCCATCATGGAAGGCCACTAGATTGGTCAAGCAGGATTTCCCCTTAGTGAGGCCATGCTGGCTGTCACCAACCACCTTTTTTTTTCCATGTGCCTTAGCATGCCTTCCAGGAGAATCCGCTCCAAGATTTTGCCAGGCACAGAGGTGAGACTGGCTGGTCTGCAGTTCCCCACCTCATCCATTTCCCCCTTCTTGAAAATAGGGGTTATATTTCCCTTTTTCCATTCATCAGGAACTTCACCTGACTGCCATGATTTTTCAACTATGGCAGGCAGTGGCTTAGCAACTTCATTTACCAGCTCCTTCAGTACCCACAGATGGATTTCATCAGGTCCCAGGGACTTGTATGCATTCAGGTTCCTAAGATGGTCTCAAACCAAATCCTCTCCTACAGTGGGCCCAGGGTCTTCATTCTCACTGTCCCCGTGTCTGCCTTCCAAGACTTGGGTTGTGTGGTCAGAGCATTTGCTGGTGAAGACTGAGGCAACAAAGTCATTAAGAATCTCAGCCTTCTCCAAATCCAGGGTAGCCAGTTCTCCCGATAGCTTCTGGAGAGGTCTCGCGTTGTCCCTAGTCTGTTGTTTATTTGCAATGTACCTATAAAATCCCTTCCTGTTATCTTGCACATCCCTAGACATGTTTACTTTTAACTGGGCCTTAGTTTTCCTAACCTGGTCCCTAGCTTTCCTGATAACATCCCTGTATTCTTCCCAGGCCGCCTATCTTTGCCCCCACACTTTATAAGCCTCCTTTTTCCTTTGAATATTCCTCAGCAGCTCCTTATCCATCCAGGGATACCTCCTGGCCCTCCTGCAGCACTTCCTTCTAGTTGGGATGTATCTTTCTTGAGCTTGCAGCAGGTGACCCTTGAACATCAACCAACAGTCTTGGGCCCTGCTGCACTCCAGGGCTATATCCCATGGAATCTTACTGAATATGTTCCTGAAGAGGCCAATGTCTGCTGCCTTGAAGTCCAGGGCAGTGAGCTTGCTGCATGCTCTTCTCACTTTCCTGAGGATCTAGAATTCAACCATCTCATGATCGCTGCAATCACGGCTTCCCTGGAGCGTCACATTTCCAACCAGCCCTTCCCTGTTGATGAGGACGAGGTCAAGCATGGCACCTCTCCTTATCAGCTCCTCTGTTACTTGCAGAAGGAAGTTGTCTTCCACACAATCGAGGAACTTCCTGGATTGCTTGTGCTGGGCCGTACCATCCGTCTAACAGATAACAGGGTGGTTGAAGTCCCCCATGGGAGCAAGGGCCTGCGAATGTGAGGCTGTTTCTATCTGTCTATAGAGCACTTCATCCACATCTATGCAATGTTTTCATTTTCGCAAGTCCTCTGTCTTCTGTGTTGTAAGCAGCAGGACCAAATCCCTTTGTGATTAAAAACGTGGTTAGACTGATATATGAAGCGTTTGGCGTTCAGATGAAAAAACTGAGTCCAAGTGGTTGTGTGATTATTTTGATTGCCTATATGCATTCCGAAGTAAAAAAAAAAAAAAAAAAAAAAGACCAAAAAACCCCAACAAAACCAAGTCCACAGACTTCTTGATTTCATACTTCCAGATAAAAAAATTAAACATGCGTTTTGAGCTACCTTCATTGTCTTCATGACTTGTATTAGAAATTATAAAATTGTCAGGTTGAAAGCACTACTATTTACTTCTTGGAGGACAAAAAACAGCACAAGTTAGGTATCAGGAGAGTATAACTTCATTCTAATTATGAATAAAGTAAGAATTCTGAGTGAAACAACACATTTTATGTTCTATGATTCTGTGATTTACTTCCTGTCATATTTGATCTATAGAAATATTTTTTTTTGCACACTTGAGAAACAAATGCAAGCATTTCAGTAAGTTTCATACTTTATCACTTATTTAATTGATAACGTTCATGTGTGTTGTAGCCTATTAAGGCTCTTCAATACAAATAAATGGGGAACTTGTATTCAACTTCAAAAACAATTAGAACATGGTTCTTAAAAACATCTGCAGTGTAACAATAAGAGACAGACATATAGAAAAAAGTCATGTTCCACTTATAATCAAAGAACTTTGCTATACATGAGGATAGAAAATAAAGTTCTGTCTTCAAAAGAAGAGACGAGCAGTTGAAGTAATGCAAAGCATTGAGCTGTTAGCACTAAATAGAAATCCTCTATCAGCACTGAAGGTGGTAACAGCAACAGATAGTTTCATAGTGGTTCTATTTGGAGCCTAGATAGAGATGCAGAGCAACAGAAAAGAGGTGTAGAAATTTAAATAAAACAAAGCAAGGAAAGTTTTTCAAAAGAAAGCAGTCTACACCTGTAGAATAAGATCATATAAACCTTAGCAAAAGGTCACTTGTTTCCTAGAAATCCTCTTTCTGTAACCTATTTTAGCAGAAGAGTTTCAAAGAGTATTACTTATTTCAAGGTGGAGGGGGGAGAAGAAAAGAATGTTCTAAGTTTGGGAAAAGACCTGAAAGTAGCTGGAAGAGCATACCAGTTTTGACTATCAGAGAATTAATTTTTATCACAGTAACTTATATGGGGCTGTGTTTCTTATTTGTGCTGAAAACAGTGTTGATAATTCAGGAATGTTTGAGTTACTGCCAAGCAGTGCTCACACAGAGTCAAGGACTTTTCTGCTCCTCACACCACCCCATCAGTGAGTAGCCTTGGGGTACACAAGAATTTGTTACGGGACACAGCCAGGACACCTGAACCCAACCAACCAAAGGGATATTCCATATCATATAATGTCATGCGCAGCATATAAAGCAGGGGAAGAAGGAAGGGGGGATATTCGGAGTGATGCTGTTTGTCTTTCCAAGTAACCGTATGCGAGATGGAGCCCTGCTGTCCTGGAAATGGTTGCCAATCACAAACCTGGTGAATTCCTTATTTTGTTTCTGTGTGCAGTTTTTGCTTGACTTACTAGTCTGTCTTTATCTCAACCCATGAATTTTTTCACTTCTACCCTTCTGATTCTCACTCCCATCCAACTGTAGGGGGCTGTGTGGTACTTAGTTTCCAGCTGGGGTCAAACTACAACGAACATTTTCAATCCAGGTTTCAGTGAAGATTGGAAGGTTTTGCACTATCAGTTGGAATGATATTTCTTTTTAGATTTGCCACTAGTATCTTAATCATAGATATTTTTATCTTGCATGATGCACTTAGGATAAAACTCAGAACAAAGCAAAACCACCACCACCAAGTACCTGCTCATATTAAACAGAAAATGAGAGTCATGTTTTGAAAAAAGAAGCAGAGAAAATCCACAATATGAGAGACTTAAAGATGTTTTAATAGCTAATGTGCTTACTCGCACACTACTGCTCTAACAAGCATATTAAATTAAAGAACCAGCAAACTCCCTTTTCACTTGCTTAACATGGTGCCCCTCTGGGGGAGGTTCATGTACCAGCAACATGTTTGTGAGACAAAATCAATGCCACACAGCATTACTCTGCTAAAGTACAAGTGTTGCCAGCTTCTATTATAATAACTTCCAGAATAGCATATTTTATGTCTAACATTTATGACAAAGCTTGAAAAATGAGGCAGTAAGAGTCATTTGTGCATTGCTAAACTGGAAATTGTGATCAAATGACTACAGGTACATCATGGTCACATTCCTCCAGATATTCTTTTTGTTGTTGTTCTTTGTAGTCTTGATATTGATTTTAATTTCATTAATTTCAATACTCTAAACAGACCACGTGGGAATAGATTTTTAAAGAGACAGTACCATCCCACATGCACTGAAGCTACTTCGAAACTCATTCTTTGAAGCCAAACTGAGGATGGATGGCATCTCATAGTTCTCTATAAGCTAGAATAAGAACACAGTAAAAAAAAAAAAAAAATCTGCTTTTTTATTCTGCATTTTTTTAATATAGTTACTGCTTGTGGAGCTTAAAGCTCTATAAAATCCTCTTTACTTCTACAAGAATCTTGACAGTAAGAATGTTAGTCCTTTGGCTGTATATTTATGACATAAGAAATTTTATTTCAAGATAATTTTTATAGCAATTTTAGATGATTTTTAGACACAAAGATGAAGTAGTCTCTAGGAAAGTGTGTGACTCAGGTTAGTTTGTACTGTCTTAGACTTTTTAAAATATTTCAACCTAATGGATCTTGCTTTATATTGTAATATCTTTAAACTGTCTTTTGGTGCCATAGATTGGGTATAAATAAAGCTATCACAAGTGGATAAATTTAGTTTGCTAATCGTTCCTACCTACTCCATGTGTCTTCAAAAACCTAAGTGCAGTGTAGATGGAAACAAAGAATTGGTCTCATATACCCGGAGAAAAGAATGCATTTAAACAGATAAACTAATTCTGAAATGCTTCTGAAATGCATTCAAACAGAGATCTAACCAGCTGAGAACTTGAAGAAATTCAAATACAAATCTAGATTTGTTTTTTAGTATCAGGCTTCTCTTTTTTTTTTTTTATTTTTTATCTCCCATAGAAGGTCTTGAAAAGAAACTCAAACCAAATCATCATGTGATTCATGTAGCAAACACGAAAATCTATCTGAATATTATTCCTCACCTCAATAAAGGAAACACAAAGTTGCAGAGATGCAAATTAGTGAGCATATTCTTACTCCATGTTAAAAATACAGACTAATCACACAATAGTAATTAAATCTACTGAGGACTGCTCTTGGTTTTGGGGTTTTTTTGTGCTTTTTTTTTCAATTGTAATTGATATCAAGTACATCCGGTTCAATTCATATTTCACTGTTATGGACAGCAAGTACTTAAGATTATTCTTTGCATTCAATCACTGGATTTCAGTATGTGTATAGACAGAAATAGAAACTGGATTCTTTCCTAAAGAAGACCCAAATCTGAAAATAAATCAAGACAAAAATGAGGGAAGAAGTTTCTTGACTACAGTTCACGAATGCAAATAGAAATGATTACCTTTGAGTACCAAGAACTCAAAAATTAAAACCAAACTTCTAATAGTAACACAATACACTATGAATATGATTCTATGAATCTTATGAATCGCACTATGAATAGACTTGACTATCCTGTTCAGCTTTGGCCTCCACTATGAAAAAAAAACATGGACAGGCTGAAGAGGGTCCAAAGAAAAGCCGCTACGATGATCAGAGGACTGGGAAGCCTGCCATATGAAGAAATGCTGAGAGAAAGGGGTTTGTTCAGACTTCGGAAGTCTCAGGAAAGACCTTATCAGTATGTTCCAGTATTTAAAGGATGGCCTAAAAAGAAGATGGAGAATCCCTTTTTACAAGGAGTCACATGGAAAGAGAAGGGGTAATGGGAACAGGTTACTCCCAGGGACACTCCATTTGGACACTTGAGGAAAGACTTTTCACTATGAGATCAATCAGCCATTGAAATAATCTCCCCAGGGAAGTAGCAAACTTCCTAGTGTTGGACGCTTTTAAGATTCAGCTGGACTGGGTGCTGGAACATCTAGTCTAAGTCATATTTTGCCAATAAAGATTGGACCAGGTAATCCTTGAGATTCCTTCCAACCTGGTAATCTATGATTCTAAGAACATAACTAACTTAACGATTAAAGACTAATTCACCCATGTGTTTTACAAATGTTAGGGGTAGAAGAAGTCTGGGAAAAGAAAGAGGTGAAAATACTTCATCACTCCTTTCAGTCTCTCTAATAGTGAACCACTCAAAGCAGTTGGAAGTGCTCATAGAAGGCAACTCAGTAATTCTCAAGACTTAAATTTCCAACTCTTGATATCTAATTTGTTTTAAAAATTGGTGAGTTCCTACTCCATATCAGCTACATTAGATACATTTTTTTTTCTTTTATATATGACAGTCAAATTTTGGATGGGACCAACACTGATTTCATTCTGTAATATTGTCCGGTCTTTATAATAGGCAAAAAACTTTGCCACCATTGGCAAAATCAAGGATCAAGCTAATTATAAAAGGAGACTCCCTCTGCTTGGACAATTAACATCTTGGCAATCAGAAGGGATGCCAAAATAAGTACAGGAAAAGGACTCAACAATTCAATATCAATTGTACATATTTTTTGATCCGTCAGAATATGGAAATACATTTGGAATTATTTTCAAATAACATAGAATGACTAAAAGACTTCCAATACTTTTTAACTGAAAATGGCATCCATGTTGTATTTGAAATATCAATAAATACGCATTGTAATTTATTTTTTTTCCTCTCATATAGCAAAAAGAAAGTTAGTTATTTCAGAAAAAAAAAAAAAAAAGAAAAAAAGGTATTTCTTTATATTTCTTATTTTTAAAGTCTGTTTCTTAACTGCATACTTTTTGATTATTTTTTGAAAGGGAGAAAAAAGTACATATTATAAACAAATTTAAAAAAGTGATAAGTCATGATTGCCAAGCAAGTACTATACAGCATATGAATGTCTTTTATATTTTTATTTATTTTTTAAGAAATTCTTTCAAACTAGATGCCTTTGGTGATTTTTTTGAAAATATGGATTTGAAAAAATGGAAGTTAAGTTAATGTCACACATGCAAATATTCACACTCCTTATTGTTCTTTGTAATTTTATTGCATATTAATATATTAAAATATATGAGCTATCTCAATATTAATTAAAAAGATGTATGACTATTTTGTATTTTACTGTGGCCAAATGACATCTCTTTCTTTACATCAAAGCTGTTTGTCTATGAATTTGAAGTTAGCTGATTCAATTGAACCATCTTTAACAATAAATTTAAACATTTTAGCGGACTCAGCTTATTAAGAAATTTTTTAGTTAACCCAAAGAACAGCTGTCCTATGCTTTATTAAATTCTCCTACATTCAAAAATAGTGTAGAATATATTATTATTATTACTATTATTATTGCCTTACAATTTATTTATATTAAGTACATGATTTATTAACATAAGTTTTTACACGTATTTTTATTTTTTTTTTATTATTGCCTTGCAATTATCAGTGACCAGAGACCGTATAGATTTTTCCAGTCTTGCAGAAGCTATCATTACAAGCTCTGATTTTTCCTGTTGGCATTCATGAAAGTATCATTAAAGTTTTCAGTTTCTTGTGCCTACATCATCAGAGACAATGTACTTCATGTTCCTAAGGCTCACCACCACAAATAAAATTGGAGAGGTCACGGTTTTTAAAAGATTAGATCCTACACTAAAATAATTCTGACAGTGGAGTATTTATTCATTTATTTGTTTGTTTATTTATTTATATCTTAGCTCTTTGTTACATGGAAGATAATAACTAGTCTGGATATATGAGTCTAACAGGAGTACATATACTCTTTTTTCTAAAGATTGTGATATTCTGATCTTACCAATCAGAAGTTGTTACAGGTTCTTTACTATTTCAAAATAATTTGTTTTCATTTTGGATATTTTCTACCCAAGACTTTTCAGCTTGAATAACATTTGCCTTCTGAGTATGACATAGTGTTGTGGTTTAAGTCGTAAATCAAACTCCTCCCCTTCTCTTCCCCCCACTCCGATGGGGGAGAAAATGGGGAGGAGAACCGAAAGAATGCAACTCCCATGGGTTGAGATAAGAACAGTCCAGTAACTGAAGTATAACACAAATCACTACTGCTACCACCAATAATAATAATGACAAGGCAAATACAAGGAAAGAGGATACAACGCTCACCACCCGACCGAGCCAAGAGAGCGAGGGAGAGAGAGAGCGACCCACTTCCAGATTCCTGACCCCAGTATTTCACATCCTGGGCATGATGTGCTGTGGCATGGAATAGCTCCTTGGTCAGACCAAAACATTACCAAGCAGCCACTGAAAACACTGGTGTTATCAGTGTTGCTCCAGCTACCAAGGAGGAAAATGACTACTGCTGCTGAACCCAGGACACATAGTGGAATGCAAATGCAATACAACTCCACAAACCACTTGTTAACAGAAGTGTAATGCAGACTCTATGTAAATAACTAGATCTGTCTTCAAGCATATTATAATATCATTATGAAAAACATTGTCTAAACAGGTAAGAAACATGGAAAATACCACAGTGTGAGTATCCATTACTCAAACAAGCAGATCTCAGTATCAAAAATTTTTTTATCATATGACACAAACCCTTGATGCAAATCACTGAAAAACATACCTACTAAAATTTTCTGTATTTGATAATATTATCAAACATAGAATATTTATATTGTTATAGTAAGCATCCCTAATTCTTTGAACAGGCAAAGTATTGATGGCACACATGTGAACTTCTATACAAAATAACTTCATTTCAGTGACAATACTGACGATTATCTTCATCATGATAAAGATAATTCTACAATGATCAGAGCTTTTTTCTGAGTGCTTGTCCTGGGTTCAGCAGTAGCAGTCATTTTTCTCCTTCCTGGTAGCTGGTGCGGCACTGTGGTTTTAACTTTTGGCCTGGGAACACACTGATAACACCAGTGTTTTCACTTACTGCTTGGTAATGTTTTGGTCTGACCAAGGACTTTCTGAGTCTCATGCTCTGGCAAGGAAGAAGGGAAAGCTGGGAGGAAGCAGAGACAGGACACCTGACCCAAACTGATCAAAGAGGTACTCCATACCGCAGCACGTCTTGCCCAAAATGTAAAAAAGAGGGGCAGAGACCAGGAAGGGTGGGGGGTTTGCTGCTGAGTCAGGCTTGGTATCCGGTGATGAGCAGTTTCATTCTCTTTCCTTGTATTTCCCTTGTTGTTATTATTACTGGTGGTAGCAGTAGTGATTTCTGTTATACCTTAGTTACTAAACTATTCTTATCTCAACCTGTGGAAGTTGCGTTCTTTTGATTCTCCTTCCCATCCCTCCTGGATCTGGGGGGAAGAAAGAGGGGGGAGTGAGTGAGCAAACTGTATGGCTGAGAGTCTTTAACGATGACAGTGCTTTATATACAAGGAACAGTCAGACTTGCGACAGTGTAAGATGCATCCCTCATTTAGTCTTCAGTGGACAGGTTTAAGCAGTCTACTCAGAAAAAATATCCCAAAAAGAATGAGTTTTGTTGAGTTGTGAGCAGGGCACATGACTCTTGCTCTGCTGTACTCATAGAGGCAGTGGAAAACTGACTTATTTTCTCTTCATGCCATTGTACTTACAGATTTCTGTCTGTTGTGGTTTAAGCCCAGCCGTAACTCAAAACCACGCAGCTGCTCTCTCACTCGCCCCACTTTACTCCCCCAGCTCCCACAGAGATGGGGAGGAGTATCAAAAGAATGTGACTCCCACGGGTTGAGATAAGAACAGTCCAGTAACTAAGGTATAACACGATTGGTGCTGCTACCACCAATAATAATAATGATAAGGGAAAGAACTAGGGAAGAGAATATGACTGCTCACCATCCACTGACCGATACTCAGCCCGATCCAGCAGTGATCTAACCCTTCCGGGTAACTGCCCCCAGTTTATATAGTGGGCATGATGTGCTGTGGTATGGAATACCTGTTTGGGTCAGGTGTCCTGTCTCTGCTTTCTCCCAGCTTCTCCTCCTCCTTGGCAGAGCATGAGACTCAGAAATTCCTTGGTCAGAATAAAGATTACTGAGCAGAAAATGAAAACATCAGTGTTACCAGTGTTGTTCCCAGGACAAAAGTCAAAAACATGGCACTGCACCAGCAACTAAGAAGGAGAAAAATGACTGCTACTGCTGAACCCAGGACAGTATCCACCCCTTATTCGATATCATACATTTCATGCTCACATCCCACATTTTCAATATACCATCACTCTTATCTCATATATATACATATATATATATCGAGAGAGAGAGAGAGAGATCATTCCTTAGTGCATGGATCAATCCCCATAAAGCTGCTGAGTCCATCCTGTCCATGATGTCAGGCTCCATCTCTTTGTAACAGTCTTTCAGAGCAGGAGAGTCTGTGTGATATTGTCAATCTGCCAGGCTTCCCCATATTCATACTTCAGCCATTGTCATCCATACCAAAGAGGTTTTAACTGCTTGGCTTACTTAATTGCAGCACGCTTCATACTCGTGAATAACCTGGGCAATATTGTCCATTGCTAAGTCCACCCCTCTATTATGAGTCCATGAATATGTTGCACCTCTGCTCCGATTGCCTAAAGTTTCATGCGCCCACCAGGCTCAAAATAATTCACCTTCATGTTACCAATCGAAGTCCATTTGAGCCACTTCAATCATGGCAGCTTTATCCACTTGTTGGTTGTTCTGGGGATCCTCAGTGGCCTGACTCTTGCGTACAAGAGCATCTACACGGTGTACCTTCACCAGCAGGTTCCGCACCCAGGCAGCAATATTTTGCCAGAGTGCAATAGCCCAGATCGGTTTGCCTCGGCATTGCCAGTTGCGCTGCTTCCACTGCTGCAACCACCCCCACAGGGCATTTGCCACCATCCATGAGTCAGTATAAGGTCCTGGCCACTTTTCTCGTTCAGCAATGTCCAAGGCCAGCTGGATGGCTCTCACCTCGGCAGACTGACTCAACTCACCCTCTCCTTCAGCAGTTTCTGCAACTTGTCGTCAAGGACCCCATAGAGGTGCCTTCAGTCTCCAATGCTTTCCCACAATGTGACAGGACCCATCAGTAAAGAAGGCATATTGCTTTTCACTTTCTGACAGTTCATTATATGGCAAGGACTCTTCAGCATGAACCACCTCCTCCTCTGGTGAGATTCCAAAATCTTTGCCCTCTGGCCAGTCCATGATGACTTCTAGAATTCCTGGATGACTGGGATTTCCTATTTGAGCTTGTTGTGTAATTAGTACAGCCGACTTATTTCATGCAGCATTGGTCGCATGACATGTAGAAGAGACCCTGCTTTTGAACATCCAGCCCAGCACGGGCAACCGGGGTGCCAGGAGGAGCTGTGCTTCAGTACCAATCCCTTCCGAAGCAGCTCAAGGCCTTTCATAGGCTGCCAGCATATCTTTTTCAGTTGGAGTATAGCTGGCCTCAGATCCTCTGTATCCCCGACTCCAAAAGCTGAGGGGTCTACATCCAGTCTCCCCTGGAGCTTTCTGCCAGAGGCTATAGGTAGGACCATTCTCCCCAGCTGCAGCATAGAGTGCATTTTTTACATCTGGCCCAGTCCAAACTGGTTCAAGGGCTACTGCATGAGCTATCTCTCATTTAATTTGCTCCAGGGTTTGTTGTTGCTCAGGGCCCCATTTAAAATAATTCTTCTTCTGGGTCACAAGATGGAGAGGGCTTACAATCAAACTGTAATTTGGGATGTGCATTCTCCAGAACCCCACAGCACCCAAGAAAGCTTGTGTTTCTTTCTTATTAGCTGGTGGCGACATTGCTGTTATCATGTTGATCACATCTGTGGGGATCTGGTGGCGCCCATCTTGCCATTTTATTCCCAAGAATTGAATCTCCTATACAGGTCCCTTGATCTTACTCCGTTTTACAACAAAACTGGCTTTCAGCAGGATTGGATTATTTTCCTCTCTTTCTCAAGGACTTCTTCCGCTGCATCGCCCCACACGATAATGTCATCAATGTATTGCAGGTGTTCTGGAGCTTGCCCCTTTTCCAGTGCAATCTGGATCAGTCCATGGCAGATGGTAGTGCTGTGTTTCCACCCCTGGGGGAGTCAGTTCCAAGTGTACTGGACGCACCTCCACGTAAAACAAACTGTGGCCTGCAATCTTCTGCCAAAGGAATTGAGAAAAATTGTCAGTTGTGGCATACGATTTGGCTGCCTTTGACACCAGTTCATACTGAAGTTCTAGCATTTCCAGTACGGCAGCACTAAGGGTTGTGTGATTTCATTCAGGCCATGATAGTCTACTGTTAGTCTCCACTTTCCGTTAGATTTCCACTGGCCATATGGGGCCATTAAAGGGTGAGTGGGTCCTACTGATCACTCCTTGACTCTCCAGTCCATGGATCAGCTTATGGATGGGAATCAGGGAGTCTTGGTTGGTACGATATTGCCTCCAGTGCACTGTTGTGGTTGCGATTGGCACTTGTTGCACTTTGACCTTCAGCAACCCCACAACAGAAGGATCCTCTGAGAGACCAGGCAAGGTGGACAGCTGCTCCATTTCCTCTGTCTCCAAAGCAGCAATACCAAAAGCCCAACGGTAACCTTTTGGGTCTTTGAAGTACCCTCTTCTGAGGTAATCTATGCCAAGGATGCATGGAGCCTTTGGACCTGTCACAGTGGGGTTCTTTTGCCATTCCCTCCCAGTCAGGCTGATTTCAGCCTCCAGTACAGTCAACTCTCAGGATCTTCCTGTCACTCCAGAAATATAAATGAGTTCCACCCCTTGACAGCTTGATGGCATCAGTGTACACTGTGCACCAGTATCTACTAGAGCCTTATACTTCTGTGAGACTGATGTGCCAGGCCATCTGATCCACACAGTCCAGTAAATCCAATTGTCCCCTACCTCCACCTGGCCGGAGGCAGGGCCCCTCTAATAGTCATCACAATGTTGGACACTTAAGTCTTGTAGAAAGGGATTATTCTTCTTTATCAGAGGAACTGAAGTAAAATCAGTTCTTCCACTCCATCTGGGAACCTGCTCACCAAAGACTGAAGCTGCAGTTTTCATGGGATGATCACCCTTGACCTTTGTTCTTCTCTTCAATTTAAGCACCCATTCCTCCAGAGCTGAGGTAGGTTTTCCATCCCAATTCGTCATAACTTCTCCGTGATCCCGCAGGTAAAACCACAGGGTGGCCCGTGGTGTATGCCTCCTATATCTTCTCTCTCCAGCAGTAGGACGCCTTTTGTTAATAGCTAAGATGTGTGTTGGTACACATGAGGAGCTGGATAGATCAGATAGATTGTCTCTCAATTGTTTGAGGTCCTGGGACAGTTTTTCCACAGCTGAAATGATGAAAGGGGTGACATTGTCTTCGAACTCTCAGAGTTGATGAATCATTTCATCCACTGTTGGTGGTATTATGCCATTCCAGGTTACTGTTGCCAGTGAATGGGCATATGATGAAGGTGTATTCTGTGTAAATTTCTGCCACATGGGTCGTGTACATTTGACTTTATCTGGATCTATGGGTACATCCCTGGCTTTTAGCTTGATGTGATAGATCATCTCTACAACGGCTGATTTCCTCAGAGACTGGATGCCTCTCTCTAGAGTAGTTGTCATGGGTTCAGCAGTAGCAGTCATTTTAACTCTTTCTTAGTAGCGGGTGCAGTGCTGTGTTTTTGACTTTTGTCCTGGGAACAGCACTGGTAACACTGATGTTTTTAGTTGCTGCTCACTAATATTTACTCTGACCAAGGAGTTTCTGAGCCTCATGCTCTCCCAGGGAGGAGGGGGAGTCAGGAGGAAGCAGAGACAGGACACCTGACCCAAACTACCCAAAGAGGTATTCCATATCACAGCACATCATGCTCACTATATAAACTGGGGGCAGTTACCCGGAAGGGTTAGATCACTGCTGGATCGGGCTGAGTATCGGTCAGTGGATGGTGAGCAGTCATTCTCTTCCCTAGTTCTTTCCCTTATCATTATTATTATTGGTGGTAGCAGCACCAATTGTGTTATAGCTTAATTGCTGGACTGTTCTTATCTCAACCTGTAGGAGTTACATTCTTTTGATTCTCCTCCTCATCCCTCTGGGAGCTGAGGGAGTAAAGTGGGGGGAGTGAGCGAGCTGCTACATGGTACTGAATTACCAGCTGGGCTTAAACCACGACAGAAGTCCACTTGGCAAAACGACTCATAACATCATTCTTGTATGGAGACCTGTCTTTCACAGCTACCAAGAGCCACTTCCAAAGGCTGAGGGATTTTTTCTCTCTTGCAATTGCTTGGTCAATTCCCTCTTCCCTAGCAAGTGATCCCAGTTGCTTGGCTTCCCTACCTTCTAGCTCGTGACTGTCAACCCCATTGTCATAGCATCAGAGCAACCAGGTGATAATGTACTCCACTGGTTGACGGGTAAATTGTTTTCTCATATTCCATAGCTCGGTTGAGGTCTGGGGTCAAGACATCACCTCTTTTTCATCTTCTTTGTCTGATTCACATACTAATAACTCCCGGTCAGATGCTGCCCCAGGTGATGAGTACATTGTTTCTTCATCTTGCTTCATCTTTTTTGCCTCTTTTTTGGTCTTCCCCTTGCTTATAGGGGCAACCAATATTGGCAAAAATTGGTCCTCTGGTGTAGCTACTGTAATAGGAGTCGCATTAGCTGCGCTGTCTGTTGCGGTCGAAGTCTGAGTAGCTACTGTACTTGTCACTGGGGCTGGTGTAGCTGCTGCACCGGGAGTTGGAATAACTGCGCTGTCTGTTGTGATCTAAGTTTGAGTAGCTACTGTACTTGTTGCTGGGGCTGGTGTAGCTGCTGTGCTTGGAGCTGGAGTAGCTGCACTCTCTGTTGCTTTGCCATCAGATCAAGAGACATCTTTTTCCTTTTGAAGGTGCTGGATAATGTTCAACAGGGCACTGTAAGCATAGGCCATGCCCCAGAATGTTGCCATGATTTGTCCCTCTCTGATATGACCAGAATGACAACGCATCTCATTTAAGTGTTTTCCTATTTTTTCTGGATTTTGCACTTGTTCAGTGGTGAAGTTCCAAAGCACTGGAGGGGCCCACTGGCCTAGATACTTGCCCATGCTATCCCACACACCCTGGCACTCATGACTGTCCAGCCTCGGGGAAAATCTCTTGGTCCTTGTCTATTGTTGTGTAATCCTAGACAAGATCCAAACCTGTCTCTGCTTAACTCTCGAGATCAGACAAAATGGTCGTGGGTCAAACACACTCTGTATGCGTGCCAACACGATGATTCCCATCACAATCAGCAGGCAGGTCTCAAGGTTACCTAAAAGCCATTCAAAACCTTCAGAACTCTCAAACGATGCTGCAAACGGTCTGGTGGGGGGTGAGAACATAAGGAAATGTCTCCTTCACGGGTTGACCACCCGAGGAAGGGAAAAAAGAGGTGTAATTGCCAAACACTTCTATTATATACCTCTGTCATGGTTTAAGTCGTAAATCAAACTCCTCCCCTTCTTTTCCCCCCAACCACTCCGATGAGGGAAAAAAAATGGGGAGAAGAATCGAAAGAATGCAACTCCCACGGGTTGAGATAAGAACAGTTTAGTGACTAAAGTATAACATAAATCACCATTTCTACCACCAATAATATTACAAGAGAAATACAAGGAAAGGGGACAGGACGCTCACCA
>JARCZZ010002329.1:0-17487 GCA_030323915.1 Brotogeris chrysoptera | reverse complement strand
TGAGTGAGTGAGTGAGTGAGTGAGTGAGTGAGTGAGTGAGTGAGTGAGAAAACTGCGTGGGTGGGGGTCTTAAACCATTACACCATGGTATAACCTATCAAAATTTCCTTTGGCTAGAACATCTGATATTTTGTTGATGTAAGGTTTTTCAGATGATGGTCATTACGTTCAAATATACTTGACAAATAGACTGGGTATTTCCATGCTCAGAAAAGATTACTTTAAGTAATTATCTACCATAATGTGGAGAGGAAAGTCACTTCTTCCCCTGGACTGATTATAAGCAGTTACATTTTTGCCAGCGTTTATTTTCTGTGGTTATGTGAATACTTGCAAGGAGTGAGTAAAATATTATGGTGAACATAATTCTTTGCATTCTTTGCACTTGCTCTTCATGAGCACCAGCAACAAGGTGGTTATCTGATCCAGATGTAAATGTACCTGGTAGCAGTAGGAATGTGTCAGCCACAACTCTGATAATAAGTCAACTGCAGTTTTCAGGATAGGTTCTCTGATACAGAAAAATGATGATACCTAAGCTGTGTGTGTTGGGATCATGAGATCATATACCATAGTCCAGAATATGAGAATATAACTTAGATGAGATGAGGAGCAGTTTATTCCATTAGCTGTACGAGACATCACAAAGCAGCAACATGGAAAAACTTCTGCTAATGTGACCTCTGCACAGATGAGGCAGTTACAGGATTTATATACATTTAGGGTTCACAATCTGTTCTTTACCAAACCCTGTTGAATAAGCAAGATATGATAAATAACAGCAGTGATTGAAATCCTTCAGATAAGGAGGCTTCAAACTCCATTGCTTTATTAATAATACTCTATTCCTTTATTAATAATGATTCATTGCTTTGTTAATTAAATCATGCTAGCTACTAAGACCATAAGCTGCAAATGTTTCTTAATCAAGAAGGCCTGCGAAAGCCCATGACACATTAACCATTTTTCTTCCAAATTTCATTTTGTAGCACCCTCATTTCATTTCAAATATTATTTGAAAGTGAACTAAAACTCACCCTGTGCTGCAAAATACTTTAGGTGAGGAAATAAATATCAGGACAGATGGATCCTAATAAGCTACCTGAAACTGCAACCTTAATAGAGATTGAACAATCATGTATGTATATCACACATATATGTTTGCTAGAGGTTATTTGTTCGTGCTTTTATGGTCAACAGGTAATAAAGAATATAAAAAGAGTATTTAGTCTATTGTTTTTCAGCTTTATCACTGACTTCCATGTTTCTGTGGATGAGCTTGTAGCACTGGTAATATAAAAAAGTCATGACCTGCAGGGACTATTACCAGTCTGTGTCAGTTTGATACTGATACATCTAGAAAATTGTATTTTAACTACGTTTCTGATATTTAATGGAGGATTTTTTTTTTCCCCCCTTCCTTAATAACCCGTTGCATCTTTTTTCCCTTTGCACTTCCCCCTTCCTGCTCTACTGGTCGTGCTGCCTCTTAATCAGGAAATTCTGCGGCCAAATGCAGATAAGTTGGGTTATTCTTGGAAAACAAGATGTTCTTCTCAGGTCAGTGAACTCATGCATTTCTTTGTATTACACTTATTGATCAAAATACTCAGTGGATACTCTGATAGGAGCTTATATTTATTTACTGCATTTGGAATGTCAGTTGGCAGACCACAGTTCATATACTGTCTCCCGTATAAAAAATGAACTTGAATCAAACTGCTGTCTGGTTTTGGGAAGAATGTTTCTTTTGTATCTGACTTGCAGATAATATTAGGAACAGAAGTATAAAGTATAAAATGAGAGGCACTTTCCAACTAAGAAGACCAGAGTGAAGCTTCAGAGCCCATGAAAAAATTCAAAACCTTTGAATTTAACAGTGGATCTGTGTTGATGTCCCCTCAAATCAGGGTCAGCTGCACTAGGCTTTTGATAAGATTTTCAGCTAGCCAGACAAATAATAATGTGCAAATACTGTTAACTAGGAATAATTCTAACCATAAAACTGATAGTTTGTAATGACAGATATAAAAGTCCTATTCTAATATGTTGAAATCAACATAATAATACCTATGGGGGTACCTGGCCATGTATTAAGGGATAGCTATGATCCTTCTAAAGTCTTTGTTAGAGATGTACATTGTGTTCCTTCTCATTCATTTGGCTTTGTATTTTTCCTTCTGTATTTGTTACACATTCTTTTTACATGCATACTTAGAACATTTTGAAGAGTAGCAGAGAGCACTTTCCATAGCTGGTGATAATGGTTAGAAGATCAAACAAAAAGTGTACAAAGATTAAAAAGATAGGACTCACAAAAGCTCTTCTGAGTGAATAAGGAGGCACATGATTTGCTTTTAAAACTGATGCTGCTTACTGAACTGTCTGTATTATGTCACATTGATATATCTAATGATAAAATATAAAAAAAAAAGATCAAGAAACTCGATAATCATCCAAACTGTGAATGCTGTTTAAATAATAAAGCTTTTTCAAATGCGTTACTCAGTCAGATTTTACTTTGCTGTCACTGTCAAAGTTAGAAATACTAGAAAATGTTAGAAAATAAAAATATTTTTATCTGACTGACCTTAAAGAAATCTTGTCAGCTGTCTCTGCCTCTGCTGTCTTTGGATGTGCTGAAACTCTGAGACGTTATTTGGGTCACTTACTCATGTGATTCAGGTGACTGTAGTTTCACGTTGAGGTGAAACTCCCATTTCATGGGAAATTATATCTTCCAGTTTGAATTTTTCCCTTCAGTGAGTAACCTATTTATTCTTTAATGAATACAAGTAAACATTCTATTTCTTTTTCTTCCCCCTCCCACCCAAGCAGTGAGGTAGTAACTTGGTTATATTTTTTCCCTACAATCTACAGTCTCATTTTTCAAAAGTTGTTGTTGTCTTTCAGGAAAATTGGATGGCTCATATCTTTTTTTGTTTCATTCTTCCAGGAGCAGCTAGAAAGGTCATTTATGTGCACAAAACCCACAAATACCTTTCTGAAATGTTCAAAACATGTTATTTGACTTAACATACTCAGCCATGTGTATCAACTGAGATTACTTTTTAACAATAAAATAACTAAAGTTCAGTTTTGAAATTACTGATGTTTAAATCATTATGCTGAGAGGTAGAGGTACCCATAAAGAAAACTGAAGTTGCTGTCAGAAAAGACCAGGTAGCAGCAGGGAAGAGGAAAGAAATATCAAACACAATATAGTGTGGCTATACAATTAAGCTTCAGACTGAAAGATTCATGCAGCGTGGTCCTTTGGTCATATATATTCTATCTCCATAACAATCATACATACCTTCTAAATGAAGACTGTCTAAATTTTAAAAAAATGTGACTGAAATTATGTCTTTAACTTTGAGATCAGAAAGGAAATTCAGGAATTATGTGTGACTTCTAGTTTAAATTGCAATTATATGTCAAAAAACCAAAAAGAACAAAACAAAACAAAAAACCCACCACCCCCCCCCAAAAAAAAAAACAAACCAATCAACACACCTAAACAATTACCCAGACACAAGATGGTAAAGCCAGTGTTTTAGATGTTGAGTTAGGAATGCAATCATGAGTTTGTTCTTAATTTCTTTGTAGCAATTTAATTGTCTCTGTTATAGTTCCATGTTCTGCAAATTTGAGAGTGATTTCTGTCTCAGTGTCATTCTAAGCATAGTGTTAAGATGGCTGGTATTTGATGTAATACCCTTCATTTTGTAATCCTTAGCATTATGTTATATTAATGTACATATAAATTTATTATTTTATGAAAAAAAAGGCTACATAAGTGACAATTTACTATCAATTTCTAAAAAGAGAAGGGGTTTTAATTGTTTTAATTTCCACGTCAACTGTCTGCAAAAGGCTAAGATATACCAAGTAAAACTTATGGAAATAAAAATAGCTTACGCACAGAATTAATGAATCACAGCTATTTTGGTTGAAAAGGACTCCAGAAGTCCCAGCCCTCGACTCCAAGCTGCTACTCCCAATATTGTTTTAAGTCTGCCAGGAATTTATGCAATTGACACTTGAAAACTTCTCAAGGGTTTCATAACATCTTTGGCAAACTTATTGCACTTTACAACTTTCATAATGATAATATTTCTAGGGTTAAACCTGAATTTCCCAAGATGCAAGTTTTTGCTGTTGCTTCATATTGTCTTGTCTGGAACTAGGTAGAACATTTTAGCTCCATTGTCTTTGTAACTATTTTATAGACATAGGAATAGAATCAAAGGTCTGTAGAGATGAATCTGAGTGCCAAGCTGTATATCAGGTAGACACCCACTGGGACTGAAAGAGGCTGGGGACTATACATAAACAGAATTTCAAAAAGAAGATTTCTCCAACTGCCTGGGTATTTAGTGGGAAAGCCAGTGGGAATGTCTTTAAATAGTGAGTTAGTCTTAAACATACTTTTAAAGTTATAGTAAGAATTGTTTCAAAGACTTTCTTATGATCATGTTAGATGTCCTACAGGAAAATATAGGTTAAAAATATGCTTCAGTGGAGGTCATACGTGTAGTCTAGATTTTTCTTCATGTTATATTAAAATATACAGCAGCCTTAAACAAACTTTACAAGAACAGATCTCAATATTCTAAACCGGTATGTGTTCATGCAAACTTTTGAGAAAATCAGCTTTCCTGTTCAAAAGCAAGTGCAGAATTTACCAGTTTTGCCTATACATCTTAGTTTCCAGCCATTTAAAAGGATGCTCTGGTCTGTCTTCACAAGAAAACAAAAATAATTGAAAATGAATTATTAACCAGTATGACAGATATTTTCTTTCTAATTCACTTTCTGATCATTTATCTCTGATTCTCATAAGATATTTGTGCAAAGGAGTTAGGGCTTTGTTCACCACTCATCTTCCTTCTTCCTATTTTCTCCCCCTTTTTTTTTTTTTTGACTTATAGTTGCTCATCTAGGAGAGCAGCATGATTTGTTCCCATAGGAACTGACCAACTATGTCTCTCCAGAGCAAGAATTTCCAGCAAAAGCTATTTTCCAAGGCATATAAGCAATTTCTCTCTGCATAAAAAAGCATGATAAAAGAAAAAATTTCACACCTCTTTGGTCTATTATCAGTATTCTTGACTTTTTCAACAATATGCTTGCAAATCCTTGAAATACCTAGCTTTCCAATGCAAGGTGAGAAAGAGGTCTATGTATCATGCATTAAATATTACTGGACACAGCTCTTTAAACTCAAGGTTGCAATATAAATAAAATTTGTTAAATATTTATCTGACATGTACACTTTTTCTTCTGCAAGTCATGACATTTTGTGTGAATAGGCTTGCTCTTAAGGTAAAATATTGAAACTCTTTATGACGATATAATATGAGATTGCTTGAGCATCCAAGAACAGAAAGAGCAATTCATGACTCAGGTGAAATATGACAGAATAAAAATACATGTTGTACCTGGGTATTACTTTGCAGATAAACTCTAAAAAAATATGGCAAAATGTATTGACTCATTAAATATTAATAAAATAAATAATCTCTGACTTCTTCTTTCTTCACTGTAAGATTGCAACTGGCATCTCTGCTTTTCAGTATGTTTTATTTCCTGAAAATTTGTCCTCATCTGTATGTGTGCATCTTGAACTTATGGAAACAGCTACTGGTTTTCATAGTTGACATTAGTAAGATTATCCTCCTGATCTTAAGTGGTGCCTCTGATCATTAACCTTTCTGTCTGTTAACACAAAAAGAGAAAATGACACTCATCAACAGTATATAGATGAAAGGAGTAATGATCCAGTATTTCAGTGTTAAATTTACCATTAAAATATAGCATTTATTTCACTGACAGAAGCCACTGTTATAATACCTGTAATGATAGCATGTTCTCTGTTTGGTTTTGCAGTTCAGGCAGAAACAGAATGCTTCCAAATATTTTTGTTAAAAGATGCTGAAAATGTTAGCAGGAAAGGCTTTTATTCAGGGATGTGTGGAGAAAGGGATCATCAGTGAGCTGTAATGCAATAGGATTACTTGTGTGAAAATGTCTGAGAGTATAAATAGAAGCCATATTCAATAAGTTCATATGTTCAACTGGTCTGTTTCTGATAGTAGATAGCCACGAATATTTAGAGAAAAATTATAAAACCTGAGGAGTGTATAGGGTGATTTTGCCTTTGCCATTCCTTACCCTTCTTTGGCAACTTAAGATTTAGTCACTCACTCCACCAAGCTTCATCCAGACTGTTGTGTCTGATGATTCTATCCTTTACTAAACAGCCTGCTCTCTTTTCTGAAATCCTTATATAATTTAGGTTTCCATGGCATGGTATGACAATTAGTTTTGCAGGGCATTTATGAATTATGGGAAAATATACTTTTCAGTGTTTTTTTTCTACTTGATAACTTCACAGACTGCATTCTATTTCCTCTTTTGCCTTCTTATAAGCATGTCAAAGGAGGTGATCCTGCCCCTCTACTCTGCTCTCGTGAGACCTCACTTGGAGTATTGTGCACAGTTCTGGTGTCCTCAATATAAAAAGGACAAGGAAGTGTTGGGACAAGTCCAGAGGAGGGCCATGAGGATGATCAGGGGACTGGAGCATCTCCGCTATGAAGACAGGATGAGAAAGTTTGGGCTGTTCAGCCTGGAGAAGAAAAGGCTGCATGGAGACCTCCTAGCAGCCTTCCAATATCTGAAGGGGCCTATAGGGACGCTGGGGAGGGACTCTTCATGAGGGACTGTAGTGAGAAGACAAGGGGTAACGGGTACAAACTTAAACAGGGGAAGTTTAGATTGGATATGAGGAAGAAATTCTTTACTGTGTGGGTAGTGAAGCACTGGAATGGGTTGCCCAGGGAAGTTGTGAATGCTCCATCGCTGGCAGTGTTCAAGGCTGGGCTGGACATAGCCTTGGGTGGCATGGTTGAGTGTGAGGTGTCCCTGCTCATGGCGAGGGGTTGGAACTAGATGATCTTAAGGTCTTTTCCAACCCTAACTATTCTGTGATTCTATTCTATGATTCTATGAACACGGCCCCTCTTTTAGTTCACTGGATATGTAAAACCACTGTCCAAAAATACTGAAATGCAGTCATGCAATTGTTTCTTTTGAAAAAGTAATGATTCTGCCATCAAAGTGAGGGGACCCATTCTCATCCTTATGCAGAGTCTCCAGGTAAACTTACCCATTTCCGATGGGTGCAGCAGTTTTGCCAGTAGAATACCGTATCTGCCACTACTCCAGGAAGACACAGTGATTTCACTACAGAAAAAGGTCTACTGATGCTTAATATACAGTCAGCTGAAAGTGATATGGAGTCTTATTACCTATAGTCATATCACATCTGACTCCTTTTTAGCAGATGCCTCAGTCAACAGAAGCACACTTGCCTTCACACAAACTAAAATCCTTACTATTTTGTTAACGCGTCACATGCATCTTTCATCCTAAGCATTTAGTACTTATAAAGAAATATAAAATTCAGAGGCTAAATATAGAAGAATATTTAGCATGCCTTGACATCTACTACTTGTTGTGATTCATGACAAAACACTTGCCAAGCTAACTTGAAGACATTTCAGTGGAAAGCCCACTGAGGTTTACCTCTCTTTTTTCTCACTAACTAGCTGTTGTGTTAAAGGGGGAAGATAAATCCCTCACTTTATAAAAGGGGGCCACGAACAGTCCTAATATACATCTATCAGTCCGAGCGAGTCTGATATCGGATTCACTGATAGTACACAAGCAGTTATAACTATCAGTCTGAGCACATCTGGTATCGGATTCACTGATAATGCACCACAGAACAGGCTGCTTACAAACTCTCAAAGCCACACTGAGAGGGATGAGGTCGTGTTGAGTGAGGCAATTATGATTGACTACTGAAATAGTGTAATTTATTGCTGCAACAGGTACAGGTTCTTATGGATTGCCGGTGATAAATACTGTCTGTAAAAGCACGTGCAGATAATAGTTACATGAATACAAGTGCTTGATAAAGTTAACACAGCATAGCTCTAAAATATACAGGTAACAGTAAAAATAACTCTATAGAGATTCTAAGTTTTCCTCCGAAAGCACTGGACACAGTGCAAGTCTTACCCACAGGTGTCCCTATGGGGGGGGAAGAGAGGTCCAGCCTGTTGACCGGTCCCAGGAGCCAGTTGATGTTATCTTCCTTGACTCATCCACGATGGTATCTTCCCTGACATTCCCCCTCTCTCGGGTTATTTACATTATTTTTACCTTCAAGGTGGAGCTTGAGTGACTTTAGTCATACATACCTTTATTACTATGGGTGTAAATATCTCTCACTTTGAATTAAAGGTATATGACACCGAAAATCCAGAGCGCATGCTCAGAGAGGGGTGGACTCATTTTGGAGGGGGGTTGCATTGGAGATGGGTGTGTATTTTAGCATGTAAATGCATTATAATGACATTATAATGAAGCAAAGTTCGCACTGAGGACAGCATTCTGTCAAAAGATGACAGGCCGCTGGCTCAGGGTAGCAAGTATGCAGCTATCAGTCTCTTGCATCATCTAGTTCCCATCTTTTTGCTGAAATCAGGGCAAAGTGTAACTGCAAGATCTCCACCTTGCTCTACCCTCCGCCTGTTACCAGAAACACTGTGAAATGCACATTCATGGCATACCAGGTGTGACTGCATCTCCCACGAGAGGCCCTGAGGGTCTGTTTTTCCCCTGTGTGTGGACAATGGTGCATTTCAAATATAAATTTAAAATTATCCTACATTTCCTAATTATTCCACACTAGCATTGTCAGGCATCATAGGAAACTGGCTGTACATAAAGGCTAGATTGTTATTAAGTAGAGCAAACCCGGACCCAAATATCTTTATTTTCCTTTTTCTTTTTTTTCTTTTTCATTCTCTGTTTCTATCAATTCAGACATTTAATTTCACATGGCATGACAGAGAAATTGTGAGACCTATCTACAGAATCAGTTGGAGAAAATAATGCATGGACCCTTCAGGTTGGTTTTTTTGTTTGTTTGGTTGGTTGGTTTTATTTTTTATTTATTACTTATTCTTCTGCTTTACAAAAAAATTGTGGATATTTGTTTCTTTTTGAGATTTGTATTTTCCAGCTACTGAGGTTCTTTAGTTGCATGGAACACCTTACTTAATGCAATTTGCTGTCTACAAATATTTGAACGGAAATATTTTTCAAATTAGACTTTCAAAAGCAAGAAGTTCTGCATGGAATAAATCATCATGAAATCACTGTAAGGTGAAGACTGTTGAACATTTTAAGTAAAATGTAATCTATTCATTTTCCTTAATGAGACAAAATCATTAGGATTTGGATCAGCAACAGCCTTCATACACAAAGTAATGCAGTAATAAGTTATCAAAATCAGAATTCAATCATTAAGAAAGAGATTAATAATTAATTTTTTGATAGTTATATCTTTTCATCCCATTTTTTCTTTATTTCTCCTTGGATGCTTTGCTCCTTCTGCAATTGAGGGAAAAGAATATACTTCTAGAAACTACTGAATTTTTTATTATAAAATAATTTTCTTTTTTCAATAATTTATTTACTTTAGTAATGACATAATCATTACAGCAGGATGATGGTGGCTATGAAAATAGATAAGAAAAAAGCCTTTAAACAATAGATATTTACCAATACCTGTTATAAATGTAAAAAAAAAACCACATTTGAGGTACACTTATTCTTTTGGCAAGGCCAGATTTCTGTTTTAAAAGCTTTCTCTGATCCTTGACACCTTGTAGAAGAACTTAGAAATCAATATTGATTCCACCTGTGACTAAGTGAGAAGAAAACATGCTGCTTATTTTCATCTCTCTGAACATGACCTTGCAGGTATAAAAGAAACCTTTAATAGTGGGAATTGGACAGTACAGAGATATTGGGAAGAGTATTGTGAGTGACAACCTCTTTTTACAACTGCTTGTGGTATTTAAAATTGATATCTTGGTAAGCACAGACTGAATTGGCGGCCATTAGAGGAGAGAGTCATTAGAGAAAAGAAGTTAAACTTATTTTCCTCACTGGGAATTGAAACAATACAAGTTGTAAACAGCTGCTTGTTTCAAATATATCTTTTAATGAAACTGTGTAATTAGAAACACTAAATCATTGTTACTTAAAGGAGTTTGATATAAGGAGCCATGTTCAGTGAAACTTGCTTTAAGCAAATACATGTGATTGAAAATGGAACCCACACACATAAGTTTCAGGCTGGGTATCAATACTTTTTATCATGTTTCTCTGATTTACATTGTTGTGTGACTACTCATAGCTCCCAGAAGAAGTGTGTGTCATAAATTAAATGCAAAAGCCTCCTCTTTTTCATTTACCCTTATACTTAATTACGTAATAATTTAATAAGTCAGTTATGGTTTCTTTATCATTGTAAAGATGTTTCTATTACTGCAGTTAGTGTATTATCAATTAAAAAATAGCCATGGTCATTTTTTTCTATTGGGGAAAAAAATTAATTATACAGAGTAGCTTTATTCAATAACGTAGAAGAATTTCACTGTACAATAAATAATATCATATATTTCTCATAAAATAGCCGAAAGAGAGAAATGGCACAGTTTTCTTTCCTCATGTTTCTCATAATTTTCAAATACTCCAAAATACACTTCTCTCAATTAATGTTAAGTATAGACTTCTAATACGTTTTTACAAATAAAATGAATGTTGTCTCTGCACCAAACTATTGTCTGTAATCCCCATTCCAAAAAAATTAACCAAACCTGTAATTTCACAACTCTTATAGAAGATTACAAATAGAACATAAAGTTGAATGAAATAGTATTGCATTCTTACTTTGTTCTTTAAAGAATCTCTTTCCTCTCCATAATACTTTATTCCTCCTCTTTTAATACTTTTTCCTCCTCTTTTGAGGTTTTTTAAGAGAATTTCGTCAAACTGGAAGATTTAACATGAAATTCAAGTTTTTTAAAGAAAAAGCAGATAAATAGGCCCTGGAGTAGAAATAAAACTTGGGAACCTTAAGCTTGTATTTTTAATTAAATTAAATAATTGTGTGAAATAAGAGGCATTATTCATCAAGATGTAATACTTGGATAAGCAAATGTTAGTTTTCCTATAGTCATATTAGTAGAGATCTTTTCCTTTATTTCTCAGCTTCTAAGACCAAATAATGTGCCTTATGAGTGTTTAGTACTAATCCAGTCAAAGTCATATGGTTATCAGCATCTGATGTGAATAAGCTTCTTTGTATTATGACAAGCTACAGTGGGAATGGATGAATCATGTAATGACATCTGACAGCAAAGACTGTAAATATGTCTTGGATATACAAACTGGGAGATTATATTCGCTTTATTTATGGACATTGTATCTTATAATGTAGCTTTTCAGCATTACAGTCCTGCTTTAGTTATATAACTCCTTAATATGGCATTTGAGATCTGACACTAAGTACTCCATGAAAAGATAATATAATGTATGTCTTAAGTTTATAAAAATGCAGATGTAATCATAGTTCTGCTGAAGCACCCTTCTGAAAAGTATCTTTTGGGCAGATAAATAGAATCAGCATCCTTTATGTAATCTAAGCATTAGCCTAATACCCAGTTCGTATCAGGAGTGCTTTTTAAAATGAATCCCCTAGTCTGCCTCATTGTGAATTTCCTGTGAACACCTAGTGAATCTCCAGTCTGGCTCATTGATTACAAATGTAAAATTAGCCTTGCCTTATTGGAACAGTAGTCGGTTTCTCTGATCATGTGACCATCTGACAGAACCTGGCTTGGCCATGATATTGCACATCAGAAATTCGGCTTCATGTCCAGGCAGAACTGATGGTCTCCTGAGTAATAACTTTATTTGAAATATATTTGTTTATCTGTCCACCTGACAGTCTATTTGTTTGTTGACTATATAAAACTCCAAGGGTATTCAGAATGAATAAATCAGTTGTCCATCTTGCTTTCTAAGCTGTCCTGACTAGTCATTCCCTTTCCCTCTGGACACCCCTGGACCTGGAAGTGGTGCAGGTGTTTTTCTTCTTCAGCAGCCACTGCTGTTTGCTTTTTTACAGATGATGGAACCAGATTCAAATGTATTTTGCAGAGCTAAAGATTATACAAATTATTTTATTTCTTGCTTTGGAAAAAGATTTTATTTCTCTCTTCCAGTATATTCATGCCTGTATGTTTAACAGGGTTAAAACAAAAATTAAATTTCATGTAAATCAAGTTGGCACACAGTCAGAAAATCTGTTGTTCTTCAGAAAAGCTGACTGAATTCTTACACAAAGTTAATGGAGCTCAGTAAATTATTCTTTCTAGTAAACTTAACTCTTCCTTTTTTAAATTTTACATTAAGTGCAAACAAGTTACTTTCTTGCAAAACCAAACAAAAAGTAAAACGTAAAAAAATATTCTGCAATGCAAAGACATTGTCCAATGCTGGAAATACCTTATATATATATACATATATATATATATATGTAGTTTTACTATAGTTGGGGTTTGTTACCAAGCTGACTTCTTCATTATCTGAATGCTTAGGAAATGTATTATAGAAATACATATTTTAAAGGTGAAATCTGAGTTCCAATCTTGCAAGTGTACATATTTTCATATTTCATATTTTCAGCATACTAGATACGCAGTTGACTGAAACTGTTCAAACGTGTGTAGCAGTTCACAAATCAATGTAAAGCTTTTTTATTTTTTTATTATTATTTTGTTTATTTATTTACCTGTGTGTTCATTTCAGCAAGAATGAAACTCCTGGTAAATGAAAAGCTTGTCAGTCAAAATTACAGCTTTACATCTATTTTTGGGAATTGTATTTTTTCCCTTCAGTTTCCACAGATTGGCGTCTACACTGCACAAACACTCAACACAATTAACTTTGGGAGCTGGCTTTGTTTTGTTTCTGGAAGCTTTCATTGATGATAAAGGCTGAAGATTGCAAACTTATTTCAGATGACTAGTCTTTCTATTTTCAGTGTCTAGACAATTTGTGCCCTCTCTCCTGGTGATAAGCATCAATAGCCCACACTGTTTTCTTTACCTTGCTAGAACCCAAATCCATAATCTTATATTGGATGCAGTTTGAGCAATTTGTGAATATGTACTGAGCACAAGGAATCAATTCACCCTCTGATGCTTTGTGTTCATGTGTGGAGGTTTCTGTTTGTTGTAGAGTTGGGTTGTTGGGTTTTTTGGTTGGTTGGTTGGATTGGGCTGGTTTTGGATTTTTTATTTTTCTTTTTTTTTTTTTTTTTTTTCTGGTTGGCTGGGTTTTTTGGGGGGGTTTTGAGGAGTGTGGCAATTCTGGCTTTTTTTTAGAGGAGAGGATTAATTACAGCAAAATTTAGTGATCAATAAAGAGAAAAACAAAACTAATTAAGCTATCTGGTACCTTTTTCAGAGGACAATTTTCAGATGTGTAGTTCCAAGCTTTTCATTTCTTTCCCTGAGCTTGTATCTTCTGTAAATTCAATTGGAAACTTCTTGTGAGAGTTTCTCTTTTCTAACCAACTTTTTCTTCTGTACAATACAAAATGTCTTGTGGGTATGTTTGATTATTTCTAATGAGGTACGTTGTATGCCAATGAAGGTAATATAATAGGCATCATGTGTTAAAGACACAGTGATTAGTGCCTTTATCTTGAGAAATATAGTGTGACCATTCCGTTGAATTAGGAATTATTCAGTTATTTCTCATTAACTTTTCTTTCTTTTTCATTTGATGTCGTTGTTTGTACAACCTGAATCTTACCTTAGAACCATTCTAAGCGTGACACACTTCAGTAAAATACTTTCATTCTTGGAAAGTCTTAAAATTATATCCTTTTCTTCTTTTTCTTCCATTATTTACTCTTCTGCTTCATACTTGGCTATTACACCTTGAAAAATGCAAAATCTCTTAATTAAAATATAAACATTTTTAAAGACTTTGCAAATCATATAAACATACACTGGCCAGTGAATAAATAAAATTAATTTAGACACTTGACACATTTTGATTCATAATTTAATTTGTGTGGTGGGGGGTTTTCTCCATAGGAAAAAAATTGATTGAGTTGGTTATAACATGAAACAATATATTCTACACTAACAAAGCAGTAGAAGCATTAACACTTTGTTAACTTGTTAAATATCTTACATACAAATAAGCAATTAGAATTGATAAAATGGAAGCTTTCTGGGTTTCAGCTGTGGAATAAAGAACATTATACAAAAACAAATAGCTAAAAAGGAAAAGAAGCATTGGAAGAAGGAAAAAGTGTGGAAATGCTTCAACATGCTGTTTAGTCATAACATTTCAGAGCTCTGTAATATGAAAGAAAATGGCTAATACCAGTATGTTACTGAACTGGCAATAGATACTGGGTTTCTATATTCTCACTCTTTATCAACTCATAATAACAACGGAATATTTTTCTATGGGATAAGGTATCAGTTTTTGGAAACTGGGAATCCTCAGTTGTCACCTTTGCTCCAGTTTTGATATATTCTGTGGTGCATATTTCAATGTCTTTACATTTACAATTAAGTCCAGATTATATCTATATAACATTTCAAGCTCTTCTGTGATAGTTATAAAAACTTCTTATGCAGTATTAGGTAATGGTATACATATGCTTTTGGAGAACATCCTCCTGAATGCACATGCATTTGACACCTAGAAAACTCAAGGGACACTGAAAGTACAGTCATCAGTGCTTACCAGGCCAATAATTATGGTCTGTTTCCTGTTGAAAAATGGGAATGCCATTTTAATTGAATCATCTGTGTTTCTATGAAAGCATACCTGGTTTGCATAATCCAGTTGCCCTTGTGGTGGCTGGTTTTATTCCTTGTTTATAGTTTGCAGCTCAGCTCATACCTGGCTAGGTTGGAAATCATTATTTCCTTCTGCTTTGATGTTTTCAAATATAAAGAAGAATTTTGCTCTCTTGTGAGTATCACTCAGTTGCCGATAAAGAATTTCACAGCTAGTACTACTGTTAATTTGAGCCAAGTATGAGTTCATTGACCTGCCTTGGCACTAATTTACCTCATGTAACTCAAATCATGAAAATCTAGCTCGCCTGCATATCTCATTTAGGAAAGGAACTCTTGCATAAATCTTCATACAGTGTTCAATCAGATGTGATAATCTACCAAGAGGCAGGAGGAAAAGAGATTTTCCCCAATCAATCTTTTTAATACAATCCCATTATAATATTTTAATTTATTTTCTGAGAGGAAAAAAGAATCAAACGCAAAATTAAGAACTATTGATATTGAAAACAAGAAATTATAGATAAAAATTATTATTTCTGTTTAAAATGTCAGACTGTCATCCTTACAGCTGTCTTGATAAGACAAGAAATTCATGTTGCCTGTATTCATGACTTTCAAAGGTAGTAAAATACTGCAGAGGGAAAGACCAAGAGAAGATAGGAACAGCAAAGTCAGGCATATAAATTTATTTTTATTGTTCCTATACAGAATGTTTGGGAGTGGAAGCATTATTGTTAGAAAGGATCTAAAGAACCTAGAACATAAACTAGTTTTTTATTCTCTTTATGTCTATTTCTGAACATATACGAATCAACTTTAAGAAGTGACTTTTGGAAGTGACTCTGGTTAGAAGGACTTCATTTGAATTATGGAAAATGTCTTGTTTGAGATAGGTTCATGCTTACTTTTTCAAAAGTCGATTTTCTGTGCATTTTTTCCTAAAGTGTGTTAACTACAGCCATCCTACCCTGAACTTCTAAGTGTCACACTCCTTAAGAGCCAGTGAAATAAAGAATTTTGTTATCCATCAGTTCATCAAAATATTTAATAATGTCAGAAATAAATTTTAAGATTTTTATTTTAAGAATACATTCAGAAGGGATTACTTGTTTAGATTTAAGATGAGAATTTAGAGCAGGGGATTTATGCATAAGTGTGGACTTCATCCATTCTTCAGGTTACAAAGGATAGCTTGGAATTTCAGACTGAAATTTCTTTAGTGCTAAAGGGATTTATTTAATAGTGTTCTTTAGCACTTAAACAAAACACCTGTCATCTGTGCAAAAAAAAACAAATCAGGCTGAAAAACAGCTAATGTTTTACTAAAAAAGCTAGTAGTTCATTTTACACTAACAATAGACACAGCACAATAAATGGAACACTTATATACAGGGCTTGCATTTTTTGTCCAGAACCTGAGATAAACTCCTAATTTATGAAAGAAAGGAAAAAAAAAAACAAACAAACAAAGCAACACAGTCCTTGAGAGACAGTAAAGAAAAGGGGGCTTTGATATCAATTTTTCCTGAAAAGGAAGTGTTTAATCAATGCCAGCATTAAGTTCTGAATAGTTTTACATTCATTTTCTCATTACCAGTAAATTGTGTATTGCATTATCTACTGCAACAGCTTGAAATACAACTGAGATGGGAACTGATATCAGCTTCATAGATTTCTATATAAATCTAAGGAGAATTTTAAATTATATTAATAATTCTCTAGAAATTTCATTATATGGAATACAGCAAAAACTGTGGCAGAGCCAATAGGATGTTGCATTTATCTTGGATGGTGCATTCTTGTAAAAAATATACTCAAGATTGTTTTTAAGCAAAATTTGGTCTCTTCTTTTTTTGCCTATGATTGCTTTGTTTTCTTCTGGCTTTACTGACTTCAGGCAGAATCTGGCATTAGCTTCCTGAGAGGTTGCATTAGGTAAATGCTTTCATCTTACATACCCGTAATACCCACAAGATTAATTAAGAAAAGTTAAAAATTATAATAATAAACAAAAGTATGCATATGATTATTAATTGTATGCTAAGAGAGAGCTCTGCCACGAAAATCATCTCTTTGTGTAACTACAGAAGAGCAAGCATAATTATGCTGCAGATCTACTTTTCTGCCTTCTTATTGGCAACATATATTAGACCATCTTCTGGTTCAGGCCAATGACCTCAGCTTTTATCCATCTCTGGCATTTTATTTCCTCATAAATGTATGATATGTTCTCATCCCATATATGCCACTACAAAACATGTAGTCAAATATCTTTGCGCAGGGGAATATTTCACCCCACACTAAAAATATACTACAAATTTGTTCAGCCATGAATTAATTTCTTCTAACAGATTTGTGTTTGTGGTTTGTTCTGTTTTGTTTTTTTTTTTTTGTTTGTTTGTTTGTTTTTTGTTTTTTTTTTTGTTTGTTTTTTTGTTTGTTTTTTTTTTGTTTTTTTTTTTTCACATAGTTGAAATTTCCCAGCCTATGACATTTATTTCTTTGATTTATTTTTTTTTTCCTACTTTCAAGCTATTAGTTGGGTTATTTTTTTAATTTTTATTTCTATTTGTTATCTTATTAAAGTTATGCCTTGTCATGGTTTAAGTCGTAAATCAGACTCCTCCTTTTCTTCCCCCCCCACTCCTATGAGGGGGAAATGGGGAGAAGAACCGAAAGAATGCAACTCCCACGGGTTGAGATAAGAACAGTTTAGTAACTAAAG
>JARCZZ010002328.1:0-13534 GCA_030323915.1 Brotogeris chrysoptera | reverse complement strand
AGGTGTCCTGTCTCTGCTTCCTCCTGGCTTCCCCTCCTCCCTGGCAGAGCATGAAGCTCAGAAAGTCCTTGGTCAGAGTAAACACTACTTAGCAACAACTAAAACCATCGGTATTACCAGCGCTGTTCCCAGGCTGAAAGTCAAAACCACAGCACTGCACCAGCTACTAAGAAGGAGAATAATGACTGCTGCTGCTGAACCCAGGACATAAGGGTAGAAGGTATATGTGAAACAAGTATTAGTGGTCAGAGGGTGTGACTATATTTGCAATAAGGAGCCCCTAAATACAGCAAATTCAGTGATTTTGTACTAAGCTATGTTAGAAACTAAGATAAGAAACGTGGGTCCTCCTAATGAGAAAATTAAAACACTATCCTGGGGGTTAACTGAGGCTTTAACTACTTAATGTGTGAAGAATGATAATATAACCTGCCATGAAAGGCATATTCCTGAAGTGTCCTTCACCATGACCTGACCTGATTTAAAAGTCCTGTAACTTCTGTTGCACCCTGATGTTGGAAAGCAAACAGTTTGGTCCACCACTGTTTCGGTGGGACAGAAAAACTTCAAAACTTACGCTTGGTAAACTTTCTTTTTAAATGTAGTATATTTTTATACATTTCATATATATTATACGTTATACAAATTACATTATACAAAACTACATATTCTTGTACAAACTCGTAAAAGAACCTCCATGATCGCTTCATCATTTGACTTAAAGCCACATAACTGGAGAGATCTGCCTCAAAGTCTTATTTTAGGATGACCAATGGAAAGAAACTTACAAATTCAGCTCAGTAATCTGGAATGGTTTGCAATAAGGACAAATTTTTTCAAAGGTTATTAAAAAGAAATGAATTTTGCATATGTTCATTAGGATTGAAATTAGCACAGAATTTAATGAGACACACAGGAAAAGTATCAAGTAAATAATCAATTTTTAGCATTTTGGCATTCAGCAGCATTTAAAACAATTCCTTCTGACTTCTCCCATGTATGTAATATCAGAAAACTCAAGCCCCCAGGAAACACTTCACTTTTTCATTTAGTCTGAAAATAAATATACCTTTGCTTTTCTTTTCCATTGTGCCCAGAGTACTGTATCATTCAGTTGTTTACTTTAGCTACTTTGGACACCTCCTCATCTGGAAGCTTAAAACTCTGAAACTGTATTGTGAAGATAAACTTTTCAAAGCAGAAAACTGACAGTTCCAGCCTATGAAGATACAGAGACTAAACCGTAGGTCCTGTCTCCCATTAGATATCTTAGAAATTCTCCAAATATTCCACAATACAAATCTGTACTTCCTATCTCAGAGTGTCACTAATGGATTGCATGGTAAGGCAAATTATTGCCTGTCATGTAACAAAAATTAAATAACCGTCAGAGATCGTATTCAAATGCACTTTATCCCAGATGGCTCTATAAAGGCAAACGTCTTCTTATCCTATGCTACTTTTTTCCTAATGTCAAGCCAGTCAGCCTAAGAATGACGTATTTATTTATTTTCCCAAACTGGAAACCATGTCTTTGTTTCTTTGTCTTCATCATTTTTTGCTTTGTTTTTTTTTAGTTTTTTGAGTGGTGCTTACACTGCTGTTCATATGTAACAGGATGTACCTCATCTTTTTTGCAAAGTAATGTACAAAACAATGCAATATAGGTTGTTTACATTTTGCCAAGCTGCACATGGTGTGGGGATAGAGCTAATGTCCTGACACCAAGCAGTCAAGCAGGACTCTGAAGAGCGAAGTTTCTGTCTTTCCTCATGCACTGTTTAGGGAATAGTGGCACAAAGACCCTTAAATTCAATGGCTTATTTTTAGTTTCACTTCAGCTGCAAGAAAAATTGACAATCTAATACTATCTGCATATTTTGATAACTTCCTCAGGAACTTTGTGTCTTTATGACTATTTCTAGGGAAGTCGCATTTTTGGGTTTTGTTTTGTTTTTCTTTTCCCAAAGGTTGATAGATTAGTGCTTATATTAAATTGTAAGCATTGGTAGAAACATGCAATTAGTGGAATCTCTCCCATTCATGCAAGCTCTGTCAAGCTGACTGAAAAGCAGAACTCCACCATAGACCTATGGAAGAAAAAACAGTAGAAAAAACAGTACCATTGAATGACTTCAGAAGTTTTAGGGAAGCATTGTGACTTAGGTCCTGTGTAAATACTGTGGGGAAGTAAAATTTTCTAGTATCAGCAGTTGAAACATAGAAAACATTTTAAGCTTGAGAAAAAAAAAGTAAAAAGCCCCTTGAATGGAGTTCCTAATATATAGAAAGTTCTCACACTAGCTGAAATGTTTCCAGTCTTCAACAGGAGATAAAAAACCACCCAAACCAAACAAAAAAATCCCAGATAAAAATTATTGGAGGTTCTTTAAACAAAGAAAGAATTCCACGTCCCGAAGCCAGTTGTGCTGAATGAAAATCAAGTTTTTAAATACTAATAGATTTTGTTTGTGTGTGTCATACATGGTGACTGCCTTTTCTGACTACATATAATTCAGGTCATCTGGAGCACTATCTCAGATCACAGCCACACCTGTAGTTCTGTGTGCAAATGAAATGAACCATTAAGTATTTTGTTGCTCCCAAACTTACTTACTTTACAAACATCCCAGTTCCCCATTACAGTTAATTCTCTGCCTTTTGCATTATTTCCAAAGTACAAAAGAAAGACAAATGGGGGTGAGGTAACCAATAAGGGATACTGGTTATTTAATAAGGAATATGGGGTATGCAGTAAGGGATATAAGGTTTAAAAAGGACTACAATTTCTTCAACTTCAACTTATATTTTTATTACTAGATGCTGAACTGCAAGTAAGAGCTGCTCAACCTATGCAGAATATGCAGACTTGGTCCATTATTTTGTTTCAGAACATAACAACTTTTACAACTCTTCTCCTTCTTTCTGTGCCTTTATAAAATTGCCTTATGTTTGTTTCTAGTCTTGTTCTTCTTCCTGCTTACAGCACCTTTTCTGTCCTTTCAGCCTTTTAATGTTTGTATTTAACCTTGACAATGAGGTACAGACTTCATTCAGTCTGTGAAGTCCAAAGCTCCTTCAGTCTTTGCTGTCAGCATGGGTTCAGCACTCTCACTTTAGAGATTTCATGTACATACCTCTCAACATTTGAAATGTAAAAGACGTAGCCTCCACATTTCTGACTAGTTAGCAAGATGTTTGTGTAGAATGTATGAAACCAACAGAGATGCTATGCAACTACTTTGCACTTGCAAGGCAAATGAATATGGTATCTTCTATGCCTGAATCACTTCTCTAATGTACATGATGCAAAACAAGTCTGATCTCTTTGACTAGGTTAGACTTGCTACCAAGTACATCCAGACCAGCTTGTCACATGAGCATATCCATCACTTCACCTTGCATTGCATACAGTGGACTGTGATTCTGTGCATGCACACTAGTATAGTCTAGGATTCCCAGATTTCTCTAGCCCCTAAAGGGACTGTTGGGACTACTGCCATTATGCTCAGTAAGCTGTCCAGACTGTAAATCCCATCCCGGTGGTCAAAGAAGACTTACAGTGGTAAATAATGCTTTAGAAAATGTGCAGGTAGGGGGACTGCCTTGGAAACATGTTCATGGCAACCTTCCCATCTGGAAGGTTAACATTTTCAGCTATGGATTTACCATGCATGTTTGATCTACAGCCAATTTTGTTCAGCTCTTTATTCATGTCCTGTAGTGTACACTACTGCATATATAATTTTACAAAGCCATGTCTTGACTAGAGTTACTGACATTAAACACTAGAACTCTTTCCAAATCACAGACGAAACTGCAAACAGCCTCAAAGAACAGTCAATTGTATCTCAAGGGAAATTAAAAAATCCCCTTGCCTTTTACTACCTATATTTAACCTATTTTGTATAGGGGTTTTATGCCATTAAGAATATGGGAAACAGTGCTGCCAATATTTCAGACCCTCAGGCTTCCATTAGAAAGGGGCTGCTTTGAAAAGAGTATTCAACAGTAAGTATTTAAACTGTACTCAGATCATAATATTGGTATCACAAAATTGGCTTCTACTGGAAGTCTGAGGTTTTTTTCTGAAGAGGGAACCCCTCCACAGTTCATTAGCTTCTTTTCTGTATTGTATTGCAATAGACAAAACAAAATAAGCAAAAAAAGCACTTTATTAATTTTAAGTTTCCTGAAATTGATTATGTGATATAAGGCTGCTGGTGCACAAAAGTTGCAAAATACATACATTTAATAAGCATTGAAAAGAAATTCTTATTATTTTGCTCAGCAAGAAGAAAGTCTTATATTTCAGAAGTGGTTTTCACCAGTAGATAACGTACTTTATGAAGTGGGAGAAAAATTTTCTGAGCATTACCTGACATTTTTTAATCCCATGTTTGCAAAAAAGCATTATACAGAAAGATTTTGACCCCAAAAGCTCACCCACCATAGCTGTTGCCAGTAGAAAACAGCTGGCAGTTTGAAATCCATGCTGTTCTCTTCTGTCACCTCTAAAAACCCACTCTCTTCAAAAGGCTCTGGGCTGGGAGGTGTGCAGAGGAGTTTCCACGACTAATTTTCTTGCTGCAAAGCATTATCTGTTTGTTTACAAACTCGCAAAGTGATGGGGACACAGCAAAAATGTCCACGTCCAATGACTTGTGCCTGCTATTGTTGCCCACCTAATGAGGGAAGGACAGATGTATATAATGTCATGCTGCTTATAAAAGGTGCATGCTGACTTCACTTTTGTAGTGCTCCCTAAAACACGGTCCTGTTTCCTGCTAGCAATGATAATTTGGTGCCAATTTTGGTAATTAGATCATTTTTACATTAGATCATTTTTACATTTTTAACAGCATTCAGTAGTGTACATTAAGCTCCAGCATGGACAACATCATTAATGCTTTGACATTTTCCTCTTGAGGAAGAAGTAGGCTAGGTAGTAAAACTAGGAATTAGTCATGTTGCCAGGATGTAAGAGTTTTATACATGCAGAATAATCTGTTTTGAATTTGGATTGCAGTATTTATCTTAAGGTCCTTTCCAACCCTAACTATTCTATGATTCTATGATTCTGTGACTTAATTGCCAAAATGGAAGTTCTGAATGAGGAGTAAAAAGATAAAAGTGTAAAAGAATTTCCAAGAAAATCAGTATTTTAGACTTTGGTTTAAATTTCTAAATTATTTAATTAACAAAGAAATGCTATCTATCTGTTAAACTAGGTACTATATTTTCTTGAAATGAAACACTAATTTTACATAAAATTCTATCATATTCCATACTGCTAGTGGTTTTTCCAACCATGTACTTTTCTTCTTTCTCCGTCAGCACTTTCGCATGTAAGCATGTAAGAAAAGGGTAAACCCCTGTCATATATAGCAATCAGTTGCCTAAAGAACTGTCACCTGAATGATGTTTTAGCTATATTACATTATGCATTTCCAATAAGTAGGCCTGAATATGAACTTTATATCTGGACTTTGGATTCAGGACCATCACATTCCTTTTATTTGTCAGAACTTAAATACTCAGGTCTAAACTCTTAAGCATATAGGTTTGGAGACTGAACTCACTGCAGTGTTTGGCTCAGAAACATTTTAAAATAGGTTCAGCCTGCAAACTGGGACTCTGATTAGGGCTGGTTCTTCAAGAATTACTTAGTCTTCTTTTCCACTGCTCTTAAAGTGTTGTGCCATTTGTTGTTTGTGGCTTTAAGATGGAGCAACTTGGGTTGAACAGAAAAATCAGACAACCCCAACAATTGTTTCTCTTGTGTTGTAGAAAATTATAATAGTACTATATAGCAAAGAAAGAACATGCTTGTTTTGAACATTGTTCTCATACTGAAACTTCATCCAGCAGAGGATTCAAGCACTAAGCAACTGGAAGAAAGCATTCTCATGAAATCCTTATTGATTATAGAACACAGAGTTGCGGACACTGCCCAAATTAATCTGAAGCTTGTAAAATCCTATTACAGACATTTTTCAGACCATCCTTCTTCTGGGCCCCTAGCTCACTGTAATTTTTTTGTCTAATTTACCATTTTGCTGCCAATTTATCCTCTTGCTGCTCCTATTGAATTCTCTCTGAAAAAGTTCAGCAGGTGCAAAATCTCCCTATACCTGTTAAAGGCATGATATTTTTTCAGCATTCAGCCCTAGCTGTATCTATCCAAATCTCCATAGGCTATAGTATGAATTAGAGATTTCAGTTTAAGGAATCATGTCTTTGCTATAATGCATAATTGATGTTTAAGGGCAATATAAGATTCAAGGTTTTCTGGCAGCTAGTTAGGAAATGATCTTACACAAATGGGAAAGAAGCTGTCTTTGGTTTATATCACTTGTATGGATATCAAATAGTCAGGAATGTAAAAGACAGCCTCTAATTTGTCTCTTTGTACTAAACATATAAAGAAGAAAGCTTTTGCAATTCGGAGCAATTCTGTCAAAAGATTGTTATATGCAGGTACTTATTCTGCTTCACTTCTCATTTGCATATGAAATCCTACTTGACAGATCTCTGAGTGCAGAGTAAATTAGAAAAGCTAAGCACTCTTAACCCATTATTTGTGTGCTGCAGAGTGCAAAATTACCAAGTTTTATTCATATACAGTGTGCTAAGGTACAAAATTTGTAAAAAGCTACGTCAGGAACATATTTTTATGTTTGCATGAAATAAGAGCATGGAAGCATTAACAATGTTTTTCTTTTTAATTAAACACTGGCATTTTAAAGTGTCAAGATGTATGCTGCAATGGAGAGCTTTTGAACATACCCTGAAGAGAAAAGGCAAATTATTATGTAAAAGTTAATGAACTGATTTCTGTAATGGACTAGGTAGAGCTAATTGATATGATTAAGAAAATCCAGAAAAAACTGAAAGGGAAAAATTTTCAAGCTGATGTGAAGTGACCCAGGAGAACTGATGACAAAGAAGTCAAACAACATGTAAGCAGCAGGGTCTGACAAAGATGTCGCTAGAGTACTTGTTGAAGGATTGTTATGACTTCCACAGTATAAAGTAGGATTCCTGGTAGTATAAAACACTACCTTATTTCAGTTCATACAAAAATCAAAGAAGAAAGAGTGAAATACTTATAGTTCAGCTTCAGACACTATTTTTCTAATTGGACATTCAATATGCTAGCTTTGAAGAGAAGGCTCAGTAGACTACATTTGAGGCTTAATTTCAACATTACACCTTCTTGCTAACACTTTATTTGGCTGAAGTAGGTCGAGCTTTCACAAGATCAGCTTAGCCATCATATGGACAGACATAGATATCATTGTGTCTATAATTTTGCTGCATTACCTCTTATCTTCTCAGATGAATTTCCACATTTAAATCCTTCATCTGATGAGATATTTCCAGAAACTCCCACTTGCTCCTGCCCAGAGCCATTTATAAATGATGTTCTCTCAGTCGTTACTCAGTCATAGAATCATAGAAGCATAGAATCACAGAATCATAGAATCATGGAATCACAGAATGGTTTGGGTTGGAAGGGACCTTTAAGGGTCATTTAGTTCAGCCCCCCTGCAAGAAGCAGGGACATCTTCAACTAAATCAGGTTGCTCATAGCCCCATCCAATCTGACCTTGAATGTTTCCAGGGACGTGGTATCTACCACCTCTCTGGGCAACCTTTTCCAGTGTTTCACCACCCTCATCGTAAAATATTTCTTCCTTATATCTTGTCTGAACCTACTCTCTTTTAGTTTAAAAACCATTACTCCCTGCCCTGTCATTACAGGCCCTACTGAAAAGTCTGTCCCATCTTTCTTACAAGCCCCCTTTAGGTATTGAAAGGCTGCAAGGTCTCCTTGGAACTTTCTCTTGCCCAGGCTGAACAACCCCAAATCTCTCATCCTCAGAGGGTGTTCCAGCTCTCTGATGATCTTCATGGCCCTCCTCTGGACTCGCTCCAACAGGCCCATGTCCTTCACATGTTGGGGGCCTCAGAGCTGAACGAAGTACTCCAGATGGGGTCTCAGAGAGCAGAGTAGAGGGACAGGATCACCAGCCTTAACCTGATGGCTATGATTTTTTTATGCAGCCCAAGATCCTCAGCTGTGTCTGTGCAACCCCTTGAACAGCCATAGAGTAAATGGACCAGTGAAATGTTTCAATTTAACATAAAGCTTCTCTTCAAAAGTTGGTTCTTATATTTAACATGGAACACTACACAGAACTGTCAGACGAACAGCTGGACTAGCAAAGTAAGGAGGAGAGTAACCACCAGGGAGAAGCATTAAAAAAGGATCTGGAGGAGAATAGGATAGGAATTCTTGGTATTGTGCCTTTAAGGTGGCTCACTGGAAAAGGGTCCCAGAGCTGACTGATAAGAGTGCTCTCCCAGAAAGTGAATTGTTTACCCTGAAAAGATTTAAACTATGGCTCTTACTTCCCATATTAGCATCCTAATTACCTGTACATGAGCTATTCTGGTAGGCTGGGTTCTATAAATCACTGCTTATCCTGATGAAGACACCCTAGAGTTCAAAAGCATGCAGGGCTGTGGGGCAGACAAGAGGAGTCAAATCTCTGAGTCTCAGTGATTCAAGTGTTTGTCTGGAAGAAAACCTTTCAAGGATTTCAAACACATTTCACATTAAGCCTTACTGGATGAAGCTAATTACTGGCCTCAATGAGCTAAAAGAGGCTGGATCTGTGATTTCAATATGACATATCTGAATATCTGCTAATCCCAGACACTCCCCATCTCCAGGACCTGTTTTTCTATTCAGTTTTTCTTGCATTTCTTGTACTAAGGTAGTAAGGACCTAAAACTATGTCAACTACAGTGATTTGTCTTCAAGCACCTCAATTATATTTATTACAAAGCCATCAAACTTAACATTACTTAGAACTGATTACATTTTGTGCTTTTGTGCCTCCTTGTTTCAGTCTATTTCAAAGAAAAACTAAATGTCCTGAATAATTTTAAATCTCTAGAGTTCAAAACCTGGTGAAATACGGCTGTTCAAAATCTATAACAAGCAACATAGAGAAGATTTGCCAAAGTACACATTGACAAAGAACAGCCACCATCAAGCTCCTTCTCAGAAGGCTGTTAGACATGAAATTTTTGTCTTTCCTCACATTGCTTGGGATGTCTTCTTTCTATTGTCTTCAGTAAGAACGTCATGAAGGGGATTTAATAATTGTGAGGTGCAAGAGTGAGGAAGCATAAGGGAACTTATCAAAATATTCTTGCTGTTGTTTATTGGCTGTGATGCAGAAAACCCCACTCAGCTCAGTGACTTGTGAAAGAGGATGCTCCAACCGGCCATGGAGAAAGCCTTCTTCTCCATGAGAAAGAAGGATCTTGTGTGTGTCATACCTCTGTCTGATATATGTGGGCTGATAGGAAAGATAGCCACCATATTTCCATGGGGACTTCGTAATGTTAAAGATCCTGGAGGGCAGAGAGAAGCTGTTTAGTACAAGCAAACTTCTTGATATGCCATTTGCCTATTCCCCTTATGTCTTGCCAAAAAATTTCCACGTATGTGAAAGACAGCAGGAAGGGTTCTCACAGGGCACAAAGGGGAATAAATGGGTCGGCTGCAGTGGTAAGGATGGCAAAGAAAGGATGTTTATGTTTTTCTGTGGAGCTTGAAGCAGTTTCCAGTTATCTTGAAGTACATGCCATAAGACTTTTGGAGGATAAAATATTTCTCATGTGATCTCAAAATGCAATGCAGAGGCATCATGTTTAACTTTGCTGGTACTCATTCTCACAGAGGATCAGCCTGTCATGATGCCATGTGAGTATTTGTTGGTGAAAGGACCTCAAACTTATTAGCACAAGCATAAGGCATAATAGTAGTAGTTATAATAATAATAATGCTTGATAATGTTAAGTAAAAACTAGTTGGACACTTTGCCCATTAGTTATAGTGGCAAAAATAATCAATGCCTAATTGAAGAAAGAAAAGAATATCTTTAATGATGTGATTATCAGTGCAAATCTCTACATATTTTTAGTTTGAATTATTTTCAGAGGAGGCGTGTATTCCAGGTGTCTGATTTTCAATGGGAATAGACATGTATTTGAAAGAGTATGGAGTATGGAATAATTCACTTTATGCTCATAAAAGTGTGGAAGACTGAAAAATAACCATATTTATTAGCCTTCTGTCTGCTGCCTTCTCTTTTATTTTATTTGGATTAATTCCGGATTCCATCAATAAATCACTTAATTTTTAGAGGAACTTATACAGTTTTGACATGAATTCTGCAAAGCAGCAGTCAGATTTTGCTGCTGAATTCATTTAACAAGTTCTAAAACTGAAGAACAGTTTTTAATAACAAGGCAAAATCATTCAGCAAAGCAATAAGGAATAAATAAATAAATAAATAAAGATGTCTCTTAGAACAGTTGAGCTTTTTTCACAACACTATACTGAACAACGTAGGTAACATTATTGCAATTAAATCTGAAAATACTGAGGAAAACAGCCCTCTAAATTGCTACATTTCAGTGCTTTTTGGACATGAAGAAATATGATTAGTGAAGTTATTGTATGGATGAGTGTGAATAAGTGTATAGCCTATGACAAAGAGCTGATTCAGATAATTTTTATTCAAAAGTTCCCATTGCAAGACTTGGCTGACAGAAAAGGAAGAAGTAAATGCATATATTTTGCTATAATTAATACTAGGTACCAGACATGAATGCTGAAAAGGTTATGAGGCATTGTAAACTAAAATGACACCAGAGTAGTTCCTGCGGATTGAGATAATGAATTCTCTTTGCTAAGAGAACATTCATCACATGGGCTTCTGTGCTCATCTGTGCATAGATGTTTCAAGCTTTCAGTCTGTTATGCACTGGATGAATAACTCCTAGAAATTCCTTTAAAAGGAAAAAAAGTTAACATTTCTGTGACTTAAAATATGCAGTCTTCCTGGTTACATCATGCTTGGCAATACATATTTTAAAGACAGCTTTCGTCAGGAAGAACTGAACAAAAAGAAGAGAAAAAAGAAGTGCTTTGCTTGTTATGGAATGTCTTCTGGTCCATGAAAGAATCATAGAATAAAAAATTAGAGAAGAAAAACAATCTGCCAAACGAGTAACAATTTTATTATTTTGCCAAAATGACAGTACATCTACCGTGCGTTGATAGAGTAAGAACTAGCTTATGAATTTCAGGGGAGGATGTGAGGGGTAAGGGGGTTTTCTGCAGTTGAATCTACTGTGGCATTCAATTTGAGACTGAAAAATGTAAGCATAGGTGTACATGTGTGTGCCCATAACCAAGCCAGGTGAGCACGCTAAATGAGCTACTATAGTCTGCAGATGTGGGAACCCAGAGGGCAATTCACTTAAGCAGCCAGGAATGTCTTATTTAAGGAGAACTAAATTATAGCCTATTATCCTGGAATAGGATTCACCTACTTAAACAGATTCAGCTGGTGACATTGCATGTGTTGTGTGATGTATTGTGTAACTTTCAGGCTGTTTCACAAATTTGCAGATTTCATGTAAGCCCTATGTTGCATCAGGTAGCTCTGTGTCTTGGATTCTCCTGCCATGTCAAAAGGCATTAACACCTCTGTTTAGGGAACTGCAGCCTTCCCTAAATCTGCCTTGACTGAAGCTTGGACACGCAGGTCACTGTATTTATCACTAGCACATATATACATACAGTTGGGTAACTTGCTCTAGAGCTGAAGTCGTTACAAGTGCCCATAAATTACTAGCTACATCACAAGACAGGTAGAAAGGACAGAAATAGGACTAGAAAAATATTTGTGTTGTCTTCCTTTCCCAAGTGTCCTGAGCATAAACAGTTGTGCAAAGGGTGGTGGCAGTCAGGTCCAGCTATTTTCATAGCACTGGTAAGGGAAAAAATTAAGTGCAGGTATAGGATGGAAGAAGGCTGAACAAGCCCAAAAAATTAGAAGAAAGCAGAATTCCGATTTCACTTTCAGAATTATCCAAAGAGTAATCTAATAACAATGATCAAAAAGTAAAAATGAAAGAATAATTATAAAGCTCTATGAAGCCCCAAATAAACTGAATGATTATGGCAGTCTGATCTTGGTGCTGTGCAATGAATTTAGGGTGATTTACAGCTATTTAGCTATCAAAGTTCAATTCCAATATGTGGTTAAAGAAGTAAAACTGAGATTGGTTTCTCATGCTTCTTTCAGTTGTAGAGCCATTTGGCACTAAAATTTGCCTGCTTCCTCGTTTCCAGCATTTTGCATTCAGGTGACAGTGTGAATTTAACCAATATATCAGTATAACAGATAGAAATGATATGACCAGACTTTTGGCCACATGAGTACTCATTCGTTCCCTTAAACTATTTTCCATGTTCCTGAAGTCGAGAATGCAACAGAGATTCATCTCATTCTAAGGTGGGTATCAAACACGTTATGTTTAGAGGAAAAGCTGCTCCCTGTAAGTCCTGTTGAGGAGGTTTTCATAATTTCATGAATTCACAGATACACTTTTAATGCTGTGCAAAACATCTTTAAATTTGTAGGATCCATGATGACAACGTCCTCAGGGCTAGACTCTACGCATGGCAAGCAGATTTCCCTTGGACCTATTAGCCAAGGGATTTAAGTGTGTTGTGTTAGCTGCTGAGCCCTGGGAGCCAGCTGTGCCTATCTCCTTAGCAGGAACCAACATGCAACCCAAGCTTGCTGTGAAGGTTTCATCTACTGGTGCATGGATCCAGATTTGTACGTTGTAGTCATCCTGATAGAAAGGAAACCAATTGTTATAATCTCAGGATGCAGTTACAAATCGTTCTACACCGATCTTTTGTGCAATATATGAGTAAATTTTGTATTCAATAAACATAAAAATGTCATTTAAGCAGCCACTGCTATGCTGAGTTCATATTGAGAACATTAGATACAGTTTGTCTGTCTAGATATTTTATAGAAGGATGACTTAACAGGTCAATGGTAAATATAATGAAAATATTTGTTGCAGAAATTGCTTCAATTTCTTTCCTTCATCAAAAAGAAAAGAAAAAGCTTCTTTGGCAATGAATATACAGTCATTTCATGCTTATAGCTATTGTCTTATAGCTATTTTGTTGACTACAAAAGATCTTTGTCTTTGAGAAGGCGTAAAGAAATGTGCAGTGAGCCTGATCTTGGAGAAGTAGTTACTGCCAATCAGAAGTCCTGAGGAATCTTAAGTTGTGAACATCAAAATTCAGATTCTAAAACATTAATGGTGAGTGTTCTAAGCCACTACTGATAAGCCTGTTCTGATGCATGACACGTCTTAGTAATAGAAACCCCATCATCCTGGCTATTAAGAGAACAGGGAAAAAGAGAACTGTCTAAAAGATGTAAGGGACAGAACTAAAATTTAAGGTCATGAGAAGTCAGTTCTCTCAGGCTGCTCATAAAGTGGTTTTTTTATTATTTACTATTGCCAAGTAGCACATACTCTTTGCCTCTTTCTTCTTTTCTTTCTTTCTTTCTCTTTCTTTCTTTCTTTCTTTCTTTCTTTCTTTCTTTCTTTCTTTCTTTCTTTCTTT
>JARCZZ010002325.1:0-19752 GCA_030323915.1 Brotogeris chrysoptera | reverse complement strand
ACTAAACTGTTCTTATCTCAACCTGTGGAAGTTGCATTCTTTTGATTCTCCTCCCCATACCCCCTGGGACTGGGGGACGAAAGAGAGGGGAGTGAGTGAGTGAGAAAACTGCGTGGGGGGGGTGGTGGTGTTAGAGACTTAAACCATGACACTCTCCTTGGATTCATCTTTTGGACCTTTTAGGTTTTGTTGAGAATTGGGTCTTGTGACCAACAATTCTGGAAGTTGTAGGATGGGGAATTCCCTAGAACCTGCACAGTAGAATTCCACCCCTAAGATACAGCCAAGCAGAACAGCATTGAGAAAGAAAGGTGCTTTTGTGCTCACTCATAGTCGAAGAACCCTTCTTGATTGTAAATGCAGGCTACCTATTATAAGGATTTTTCAGTCTCTTCTCATTATAGGAATCACTCGCTAAGGAAAAAAGATTAGCATTTTGATTCTTTATCCCCAGAGAAACTTGGCCAAACAGGTACTCGCACCCAGAGGCAGACAGAACTCTGCTATTTATGATAAAAATAAGCTAACATCACCTGCTTCTGAAGGTAATCAGATACTGCTCATATTTCACAGCTCAGAAAGTTAATACTAATGCATGTTCTGAAGATAATTAAAAGAAATCTACTTATAGCTGGAAGTTGTGAAGAGATGATGGGCAAAACCACTATTCATCATCATACGTGCCATAAAAATGCCTTTTTTAAAGACAGAGGAAAAGGCCATACTGTAGGGAATATTTCATGGCGAGTGGGAGGGTTAAATAAACAAATGATAATAACACCAATCAGACCTCTTTGCTTAAAGCCTGCAGAGTCAATCTGCTTCTGACTGTGGAGCTACCAACCAGCAAAGGCAAACTAATTAGACACAGTCAAACACTTAGGCAATCACACCTTGTGAATGTAAGCGTCTTCCTGTCATTTGGCAAGTCTCTCAGCTGCCTCTGAGCGTGAGACAACAAATCCCCTGCAAACAAGTTCCTCACTCTCCCTGTTAGTGAGATCTAACAGAGCACAATGGCTGGAGGTGAAAGGTGGCAGTCTAGTCAGGTAATGACATCGTCTTGAACAGCCCACATTAAAATAGTGGCACTTGTTTAGACTAGCCTATTTGCACCTACCTGCAGAGGGCCTTTTTAATGTAATTATTAGCCTCTGCAGCCCTGCTTAGGATTTGAAAATATCATTCATTTTCATCTTGCTTCAACTACCGCTGCTATCTCTTATTCGATCCCACTCACCTCATCTCCCCACAAGTAAGTGTAGAAACAGAAGCAGATGAGAAGGGTTGAATTAACAAGAAACAAGTTGGCAGGTGAGCTGTGTGACACAACAATAGAAAAAAGACAAAGCTAAAAGATATGACAATATATTCTAATCACTACCTGACTGTAGCAGGGCTGCAGGCATTGAAATAGCTTTCTGGGGAAAAAAGAAAAGACAGCAGGAGAATGGTCTAAAACCTTCTGCATGAAACCCGAGGGGAGGATCCAATCCTTATGAGCCTTAGAACAAATACCTTAGAACAAATATGTAATTACTGTCATTCAAAATTGTCTTAATTTCTCAGGATTTAACTATTCCCTATTGACAACATATGACAAGGAGTACAGTCATAAGGAGTGAGGTAAGTAACCACCACCCAATTCTAGCCTGAGAGACCCAGACATACAGCCGACTGCAGAAGACACAGGCGCAACTGAAGGAATTGTGCTGCCACAGACCAAAGCTCCCACCCAGTTTCCTAATAAGAATCCATGTTGCACTGGTGAAGCGAGGTGTCTTACCTCCCTACAACAGTCATGAAAGCAGAAGCTAGGTTGGGGTATCTCATAGCGTAAGCACAGCATTTCCTAGATGAGTAGGGCAAGATGCATTTGAAGAGTACTCCAGCAGTAAGTGACCATTGTCTGTCAAAAAAGAATGTGGAAAAGAGGGACTGATCCAAGCAGAGAAGCTGTAATATACATTTCCTCTTGCCAGGGAAGCACAGACCTGTCCAGCATGAGTCCACTGTTCCGGGGAAGCTCTATAAAAACAAAAACTGGATGAAAGATGCATAGAGGAGGAAAAAGAAGAATTTCTGCTTCCTCTGTAAAGAGAGTAATTTCAACCTATTTTAAGGTGATGTCAAGAAGGAATAAATGATTTAATTCTTGCCTTGTCTAGCATCAGCCTTCTCACAGAAAGGATATCTTGTTTACAAGGTCTGTGCTAATTCCTGATAAAGAGAAGTCTCTCAACAGCCCATATGGAAGGTTTGCTCAGTGTGTTTTGCTTTTTGATATAGTTACTGTGGGTTCTAGTATTTACCTTGCAAATATATCACAAGTTGCATCAGTGAAGTTAATTTCTCTATCTTTGTGCTGAAAAAGTACTCAGATTAATTTCTCCAGGAAACTGCTGTAGTGTAGGTTACCATCTTAACTGGTGTCACTGCCCAGCTTCTTGCGCTGAAGTAGCACCAGAGTGTCACAGTATGTCCCAAGTATTGCTGATACCTACTTTGTTTGTGTTTTATTTTTCCCTCCATCTGGCTATGATGGATGAGGGTCCTTTAACTACACTTGTTCTGTAAACTGATATTATGCATCTGACCTAAAATGACAGCTGGAATCAGGGCCACACTTAGAGATGATCATGCCCAACACAAAAATATAAGCGATTTCTGGAGGGTGCCAGCCCTGGGTCAGTCTCAGCTTATTTGTCAATCTGCCAGTTCACTGCTCCTCAGTGCTCTCCCTCCCTGACTAGCAGAAGGCACTGCTTTCAGGGGTAGTAAACGCAGCATGTTGAGAGACAAGCAGTTGGCAGGAGTCCTTATGACAGGGGTGGCAAAAGCAAGACAGGTAGCCAGATGGATCTGGTGCGGCCCAAGGCAAGCACTGAAGCAGAGGCAAATCAAAATCAAAGGGTTACTGTACCCTGATGGGAATCTCTGATTACAGTGACACTGCACAGGCAAGCTACACACACTGCAAGCTCTTATCTGTGCTCTGGTGCTACAGCAGTGTCTTGGGCAAATCTTGTTCTGTACTGATATTCTAAGTCATTTTATATTGCTACTATTATTGCTACTCACGTCACTTTGTCTCTGATCAGTCCATCCTCCCTTTTCCACTTAGTCTCATTTTGAGACTTGGGGGGCTTTACTGGAATTCACTGATGCTCTGGGCTCTTCATTAATTTTCACTTAAACACTTGTACCACTTCCATCAGAAATTAGGACCTATAGAAAATAAATATATTGATTAGAAAAGAAGCACCTTTTACAGACAGAAGTATGATCATTCGTTAGATTATCTGACCTAAGTGAGGAAAATGGGCAAGCTATTGTAACCTTGAGCTAGCTATGATACCCACATCTACACCACAGCCACCACTACTGTAATACGCTTATTAGAAAAGAACATTGTAAAAGAACTTGAGGAATTCAGTTTAAGATTTTCAAAAGTAAGAAGCTGAAAATAATTAATTTGGTCTGGATAAATTATTCAGTGCTATTGCACCACTAATACTTGTTTATTTATACTTATACCCACACATAAACACCCCCACCCCAACACACTGTTACTTAGCTAAATATTTTAATTGTATAAAATATTAAGTGATGAATACAGCATTATCTTGCAAATAATATGACCTTATTTTTCAAGCAAAGGTGACAGGGTATTGAAGCATCAGTCTGTGTGTGAATCTCTCTAATGACATGCCACACCATGAGAAGCAGCTGCCTCACGATCCTGAAACAGCCTCTGCTCACACGAGCCTGTCAAAATTAGGATGTGACTGATCCCTTTACCTGCAACTATTTTCCTCTAGATATTGCATCTCCTTTTGCAGCACATTTTATACTCACACCTACGGGGTCCTCACTTGCAGGTTTAGCTGGGATTCAGAGGACAGGCTAAAGGCCACCTGCCCTTTTGGAGGGCCAATGACAAAATCATTAAATGCACAATTATCTGCAAAAAGGAAGAGACGCTGTTATCCCCTTGGCCACAGGACTGAAGTAAGGGTACTGGAGAAAATGAAGGAACCAGGATTTTGCCACAGCTGTTCACCCAGGCTCTTCCCATATTTCCCTTCAGCCATCAGACCTGAGTAAAGATAGAAGAGATGTTCATGATGCAACTAACTTCCTCAGAAGAGAGGCATCTCCTGGACCTGCCACCAGCTGTCAAGATGCCCAAACAACAGTATGTGTTCTTTCATTTTCTTGCAAATAGTACCTTGAAGAAAACCTCTTTCAGAGAGAGAAGCCTTTCCACATTGCTCCTTATGAGCAACCAAGAAGATGGCTCAAAAGAGACCTGAGGCAAATTAAAGCCCAATTTAACTTTTGCTCAATAACTTCACTTTATTTGGATGAATCATTTATGAGGAGAAAAACTTCAGCTTACTACACTAGAAAACTCAATTAATAGCCAAAGTGCTTAGAGAATAGGGAAGGGGAAGCATGGAGGTAAAACTCCATGTTACCGAGTTAAGAAGCAGAAGTAAAAGCCTTTTGACTCGGAGCATTAGAAGTATTGAAGAGTTCCTCCCTCCAGTCCACAGCAGAAAGAATGGCTACACAGCAGGCTTGGTGAACAGTAAGGGATAATAAAGCCAGGTGCAGGATTCAGGCATGACTTGTACTACACTGTGCCATTCCAGGTGAGCCCCAACCAGCCAACCAAAGGCCACATGGGAAGCATATAGTGGTGCAGTGATAAGACTATCAGAGCCTCATCTGCCCCATCAACACAGCCATCACCCTTGCTGCACCCCTAGATGGATCAGAAAGAGGGTTTGCCTGCTTGCTCCTTGGATCATGGAAAGGATGTTTTATCTTGGCTCGAAGACACACCTTCTTGATTGATCATTAGCATAGAATTCTTCATGACTGGGCGTGCTTCTCAGGGGATGCTCTGTCTCTGCTCTCTAGGCAGAAGGTACCAACAGTATTCAGAACAGCAGCGTAAAAGGGGAATTTCAGCCATGCCTTTGCAAACAAGAGATGAGAAGACAAAAACCTTTTGCTTTTCTTTTGGGTCTTTGTGTAACTAAAATACCTCTTTAATACACAGGAAAGTCACATTTGCCACGCTATCAGATACTCCTTTTCCTCAGTCTTGAATCCAATCCATCAAAGTGTGAGAAGCAAGTTGTGGGCAGAAACAGTTTGTGAATTACACCTATTTCAAAAGGGAATGCAGTGAGCACTTTTGCTCACCAGCAAACACTCATCAGCAGAAACCAAGTCTGTAACTAAATTCTTCTGGATCCCGTTTTTGCTTCCTAAATGTACAGGAAGGAATATTAGGCTCAAGTAGCAGCCACAGGAAAGGGGAAAGTGAGTAGCTGAGACTGAATGATAGCTTGATTGCTGTGGTCTCTCAGGTTTTATCACATTAGAATAGGTTTAACCCTTCAAAATCTTGTCACTTCTCATCTGTGTAGGAAAGCTGCTTTGCAGAGAGGAAAAAAAATGCAGTGGTGCATATGGTATGCCATTAATAAGTCTCACACCCCATAATAGGGACATTGGTACACAAATGTGGGGTTTGGGATGTAGCCAGGAGCAGAGCACCCTAGTGAATCATAATGCACAGCTAATGAGTTATTTTTGGTAAATTTGGCACTTGGAGTTAATAGAACCAATTTGTCCCCAAAAAGCTAAATCACTTATCACTTCTTTGGAGGTGCTAAGTGGATCTAGAACTTCAGGATGCTGTCAATAAAAATGAGGCAAACTCATCAATGCTGCCTGTTAATTTGTGCTCTTCTCTACTTCTGATCAGAACAAAGGCAACATGTACAAGATGCTATGATAGACAAGAGTTTGTTACAGGAAGCAATGGTACAATTTAACTGTGCTCCAGGGCTGACAGCTGTTGTCTGAGGCAGGTGACCACAAAGAAATCAGACTATTATTTTGGGGAAACATGCAATTAAAATGGCTAGACCTGAAGTGCAAAGCTCAGGGAAGATGTTGAATTACCCGTGTCATCAGCATTCAGAGATGTGGAGTTCTGGTTCAGCCTCCTCCATACTGCTTAGGAATTCAGATTTGGAATGATATTTCACATCTTCCTGAAACAGAAAGGTATTCAATTCAAATTGAAATTGAAGGGAAGGCTGAGAGGTTAATATGAGGGTTTGGTTTGGGAACGTCTCTGGTGGCAGGAAAAAAAGTCTAATTATTTTCCATTTAGAGAGTATTTCTCCAACTCAGAAAGTCATTGCCACAGACACAAGCTGTATTTCCTATGGGAAACTCCCCTTAACTCCTCCCTTTCAGGTGTAAGTTGCTATTAATGCCCTTCCTATGTCGAGCAAAGCAGCTGCATATGGATGTGCAAAAGATATCCACTGAAGTTTCCACCTTAATATCCAATGAAAAATGTATCTGGGTAGGGAACTCTAGTTTTGAGTGTATAGCAATCGTCTGCATTAACCAAACAGTCTAAGTGGAGTGCACTGAATAGGAAATGAGAGTAAAGCAAAAGTTAGAGCTATGCCAAACTACCTGAAGTGTAATGTGGATAGCAGTGAACTGTGACTCATGTCATGTTGTGTTATGTATCATCAAGTCACTGTACAGTGTGACACAACGTAAGCAACATGAGTGGCGTGAATGTGACACAGCACAGCCTTTTCTCCTCTCTCCATCTCTTTCCCTTTTTCTTTTTAAAGCATTTTACTTTTAATCAGATAGCTGCTGTCAATTCACATAACAGCTGCCTGACCCAAATTTTCAGCTGACTGAAGTGGATGAATAGTGAAGTGTGGACTTTCTATTAGGAAAAGTTAACATCCCACACTAACATCTCTGTGCTAAAAATACCCCTATCTCGTTCTCTTCCCCCCATCCACTTCTTCCTCCCCTACCACTAGTTATGTTTTTCTTACTGATACTGAATCAATAATTTCATTTCTATATTACAAAACTTAAAACAATACTGGTAAAAAAGTATACTGGAATTTTACTTACTGATGTTTAATTATTGATGCAGGCTTCTCTAAACATATTTGGCTCTCTGAAACAGCTCTTTAGAACTGTGTTCCATTTCTTATTGCTTACCTATTCTGTTTGTTCTCTGCCTCCCTGATCCTTTTCGATTTTCTGCAGGTTAGCAAGTGCTGCATTGTCTGCTTTTGAAATGTGTCTTTAGGCATGCTTTTGTTTGACAAGGAATGCCAAGGCTGAGCTGACAAAGTCTGTTTGAAAATCTTTTTCCAGGTATACAAGATCAGTAAGTCTGTTCAATGTATTCTGTGATTAGTATTTTTCTTCAGATATTTATATCAACATTTCAGGTTTAGTGAAAGATGTTTTCTGAGCATACCTGTCAGTGGGAAACCTACTAAAGGTAAGTAACAGTATCATTTATATATTCAAATGTATAAATATATTTATGGTAAATAGTTGACATCTCTCTCCATATAACTTAAAAGAAAATATACCTTTAACAAGCACTCAGCCACTGTTCTTTTCACAGGTTGAAACAAATATCAACTTAGGAAAGCTGTCTTTTAGGTATTTGGGCTCTATCTCTTTACAACCAGGATCATTTTAAACACAATATTTAGATTCCTGCACCCTTTCCCCTGCAGGGGCAGGGGCACTGGGGGGTAATGTTTGTCCTATAAGGCAAACTCTCAGGTAAAGAAAGCCTTTACGTATTCACACACTGCACTCATGAATTCCAAATAGGATTTTTCCTTTCTTTTTAAAACATTGAAGACACATCTTTTGCCTTTTACCTCCCCAATTGCAACACAGATATCATGTCCTTGACAAAACAATGTGGTGAAAGCTGTACCTAAAACGTGGCTAAAAGAGGCAAACTGAACAAAGGTGGCAGGATTAAAGCATGTAGACTCCTCTTTTACCAATGCATCTCCTATTTGCGTGGGATACAATGGCCTCAAGAGGCACTGTTCCATGCTAGTGACCAGGAAGAATTGTCTGAATCCTCGGAAAAAAGGTACAACAGCCCCAAACCCTTCACCTTCTATTCCTACCTTCCACAGAGCTGCCATCAGGTAATTCTATCATCACTGACTGTCTCCCAATAAAGGCTGGAGCCTGATACACTCTTTGTCTTTGCATGGGGACATGTGAGCAAATGGCTCCCATATACCAGGTGGTGCCAGGATCCCAGGCAGTTCCCTCGGAGGTGGAAATGAAAGCCTGTATGGAAGATCTGACACTAAATGTTGATGAGTTAGCAGGGGTAGGAACTGAAAGAACATGAACCTAGCTGAGGGACAGAAATTTTAGTGTAGAACACAATTTCCATTCTGACAACCACAAACAACGCTTGTTAGAAAGCAGAAGGCAAATAACGGATTTGGGAATCTCTCCTATGGTGAGATTAAACCTGCTCTCCTACAGTGAGATTAGGTCTGCTCTCATCTGAAAGGCTGAAGAAATTCCTCAACAGGAAAGAATGCTCATTTTCTTGTCATCAGAACTCTGGGTGATAGAAATGCCAAACTCTAAATTCTAAAATAGGCTACACATCATTTTTTAGGGTGTTTTGTTTGGTTGGTGTCTTTGTTTTTCATAGAGGACAAAACCAAACACATAAATTTGAATGTGACAATCAAAATCCAGACTCCAATTTTGTCACCTTAACCTAAAACTTCTTTACTGAAATTGCAGTTTAAGATTATCTTCTCCATTAAGAAAGTTTGCACTTAAATGTCCTGTATCTCCATTAGGCGTTCTCCTTTATCAAGCAACATGGAGCCACAAGGTAAGCAAAGAGATTCCTACATCTATTGAGTGTGTTAAAATGCCACTGTTCCCTCCGTTTTCTTCCATATACCACTAATTCTTAAAGCAACATCAAGATAATAATAGGCAGTCCCAATCCTACCAAGGCATGACCTTGTCAAATCATGATCAAAAGAGATGAGAATGCACACTCCATGGTTTTTGCCCTAAGGGCAAGGTATGGAGCTGAGAAAGACCACTGGAGCCAAGACTGGAAACTTTAAAGATGCATCACTTTAAAACTATATTTTACTTCCACTTAATTTCAATTACATTAATGCTAATAGCAAAAAATATCCACAGATGTAAGAATGCATTGCATAGTCCTTGCCCAAAGAAAGAAATAATAGGAAACGTCTGGTTTTATGTAAAAAAAACCCCATAAATATTCTAACAGCTTTCTGCTACAGCAAAAGTACTAATCTAGTGCATTTGAAACTCGAAAAGGATAACAATTGATCTTAACTTTGAAACATGCAAAAGTATTTTCCTTGTGATCTTTTGCCATAGAAAACGAAACCAGTCAATTCAAACGTACAGAAGTTGATCTTGTTTAAAAGGTGCTTGGCTCTCTAATTACATGAGAAGTACCTTCCTTTAATAATTTATTAGAAATATGGGGCAAGATAAAGACAAAGTCTAAAAATACCCACCATGTAAACTAGTGTTGAACTACTCTCTTAAAATTAAAAGCTGAAATTCTTTGACTGTCTCATTTTCTAGCAGAACACAAGAAAGGAATATTTTAGTTGGTTCTCACCCTGCAGGCAAAGTAGTATAAAACCTCTGGCCTGATTCCAACCCCATTATCAAAGGACCACTCACCTAATCTAAAAAAGCAGCTCTTCATCAATTTATCATTAACAAGAGCATTACAATATAATGTAGGGAAACGGCTTTTCACCAGGGATTCAGTTAATGGGAGTCTAGAGCCACATAACAAGCATGGCAGAAGATATGCCACAGTAGGTGAAGATAATATACATATATTCTATGTAAAGAATACTGCAAATAACCTCTCTGCTGTTGATGAGCTCTCTGCAATAGTTATTTTTTTAATATTTAATTTAAAAAGTTGAGGTCTCATTGAATTTTACAGCAACATACATGAGTGCAAAATAATGAGTTGCTGACTCCCTGTAAAAATGTTTTATACCATTGATTTGCCATCAGTGAAAGTGTGACTCTGGGAGGGTTTTGTGGGATTTCACAAGTTAGTGTTGATTTCTGTTCACTATCCTATTCCCTCTAACCTCAGGAGCTCGAAAATCACAAGTCAAGTATCCAAAACTCAGGAGGTGGTTAGTTAAGATATCACAAAACACTATGGAAGCAATCTTGCCTTTTTACCCCCCTGTTTCTCCTCAATCTAAGCTCATAGCTCCATGGGGTGATAAACAGTACAATTTTTAAGCACAAGCTGAATTTGGACACACTCCTATGAATGCTGCAGCTGAAATTTTAAGGCAAATGCTGATATTGGAAGGCCAGCCACAAAATCACAACTGGTGAGTCTCTTACACATACCTTGGCAGTGATCCCGTCGTTGGTCACTAAAGGCACATCACTGCTCTACTGCATCCCCCAGCAGGATAAATTCAAGCCAGACTAAAGCAGCTAAATAATTTCTTTGCTCAGGTCACCAAAGCCTGCAATACAGAGTTAGTGACACATTTCTGAGCTTACATCTGCTGGGAGAGAAAAGATGGTATTTGTTCTAGCCTAAAATTTGCCAGTATCAGGTGAACCCATCAATAATGCTTGCAGAAAGTGGAAACAGCAGAATAAAGATTGTATCAGATCAACACTTTGCTCCATGAGGCTGCAGGTTCTTGGGTACCTTCAGCCAGAGGCACAAAGGTAACTATAATCACGGAAGCTTGGCCTCATCTGAACTGATGGATAGAGAAAGTGAATTGGAGCTTCACAAGAACACCAGAAGAAAAATCTCACACCATTCATATCTCTAAAAAACCCATAAATCATCTTAAGAGAGACAGTGGTTGGTATACTACTACTATTAAGTTTCCCTAACAGGTAGGTAAACCTAGCAGATAGGTTTACTGGACTCTATGACTCTAAGTAATAGAGTCTAAGTAATAGAGGCTAGTATTGTGGACCTAAATGGTATAAATTAACTACTTTCCACCAGCCCTAAGAAATTATTGCATTACAGGCCAAACAAAAAGTTCTTGTACTTAAGTGAAGGTAAAAGAAATGAGAGAGGAAAAAAGAGCCACAAAACACCTTCAGTAAATGAAAACGTCTGCTGAAGAGGCGAACTGCGTGGTGTTTTACATCATGCCAGCTCAGATCTAGGAGTGAAGTTCTATATCCCCCAAAACCACCAAGAGTTGCTACAGATAACAGTTCATCTGATCAGCAATGCAGGTCACAGCAAACACTTCACCCCAGTGCTCTGGCTCACCGTGCAGGCTCCCTGCAGAGTGGAGACGAGTTCAAGGTCACTACCCTGAAATTTGAAGTGCGCTGCAGGACTGGCCCTACCTACCTGTGAGACCTCCTTCCTCTTCTCTGATCACCACCTCCCATGCCAGCAGTGTTCCTCCAGACAGTGTATCTGACAGCAAACAGGCAAGGCACTCCTGAGAGAAGGAGATGACTTTTGGAGGAGCTAGAGATGGACTATGGACCTTCTTCCCTGAGGAGAGAAAAATAAACTCACTTGTCAACTTCAGTGCAAACCTCATCTTTCCAGCTGAACATCCCTCTGTAATTTCTTCAAACAAAGCAAAATCCTATAAAATAATCAAACTCTTCTCCCAACAGGGTAAGAAGAGACAGAGGGGAGTGCTTCAGACACAAAGATACATTCACACACAAACACACACTGCTCTTAGTAACAGAAAGTGTTTTGATATTACACTGCATGAGAGTACACAAGAGCATACTGAGACCAAACAACAGAGCTACAGTGATATTTCAGGAACAGGATTAGGAGATGTACTACACTGAATCAAATATGTAATGAAGTAGTCACACAGATATGTGATGTTATTGCCGTTGGCCTCTATGCATTGCCAAAAGGAACTGCTATCCTGACACACAGCTTAAACACAAAAGCAACCGTCTGTCTTAAAATACTTTTGAGCATGATTGGACTGGGGATACTCACTGCCTTCCAAAGCTGCTGGTGGTCTTTGCTAACAGGTTTTGCTTGACAATAGCTTCACATAACATGGCAAATCCTTTGCCATGGAAGGAAGGAAGAACAAGACCAGGGTGAGGGTGAGGTGGTTACCCAAAGCCATGTCCTATCAGTATTGTCAAGATTCTCTGCCGCTGCCCTCCTGACCTGAAAGAGATAAAACTGAGTGCTGCAAATGATGTCAGTAGAAACTCCCCAAATATTCAAACTATTTCGTCTTTACTTCAGTTTTTAAAATACATGTTTTGCAATTCTATTCACGAGATATTTCAAACTAGACAAGTGATTTCTGTCTCGCTTCAGACCTGTCAAATCTGAATGCTTAACCCCCAGGAAAATCTTCCAATAAGTTACTGGCATTTATTCATTCCTATTAGCTGCTTTAATTTCAAGGAACTGCCATCTTCCAGGGAAAAAAACATTTTGCCAGAAAATTCCCAGCCAAACCCAAGGTTGACCTGGAAGGTCTCAAGAAGCAGTTTTTCCCTGAGGGATCATTCTGTTAGTGTTAGACATTAATTTCCATGTGTGACGAAGTCAGGTCAAACCTGTTAAGAAGATACACAGAGGACTTCCCTCCACACACCACCAGAGACCCCAGGCTGCATCCCACTCCAGGAAGGTGGTGGTGGGGGGACAGAGTTTGTGGCACCATCACAGGAAGAGCCCCATTTCAGAAAACACAGCGTCTGTACCAGTTAGACAAGGTATGTGACCAGTGAAACTGCAAAGAGCAGCAGCAAAGGGGGAAGAACCAGGCTGAGAAGCTGTAGGAGCAGCAGTAGGAGACGGGGATAAAGGTTACTGAAGGTCAAGTACAGCCAGCACATCGCTGCTGGCACGAAATTGCTGCTGCATTCCAGGAAATCATTCCCTCTCATCTTCCTGAGCCTGTCACATCCTATTTCACTTACTGGTTCCTTTTCAAGGTGTTCGTCTTATTTGTCTCCTTGGGTTCGCTGTTTATCTCCATTTATTCTCAGCATAATTTGAGTCTCGTTGTTTGAATCCTGCGACTGGTTGGCAGGCAGGGAAGAGCTAACCTGTGTAATGATCTGGAGAATCTATGTGGGAAGGAGGGAGAGCAAGATTAGTAGAAGTGATTACAGCAGGAGTTGTGATGGGAATATCATTCCTCCAGAGCGAGCAGTGGGGGACCAGCAGGCATGCCTCTCGTCATCTTTGCAGAGAAAACTGAAGGAGCCACGTTACTCTGTGTGAGCTGTGTCCAGGAGCTATAAAATCACCTACAGATGAATAAGCTCCAAAGTTGTCTGAAATAAAGTTTAGGAAGCACTAACGTACCTCATGGAATCCCAGCTTTATGGTAATGTATGTTAGATAATTAGCACCAATGGGTAAGAGACATGAATCCTCATACATCGAAAGCCAAGCATTAGCATATATTTAGCAGATTACAGTTAAATTTATCATGAGCTACCTGTCTCTGCTGAAACAGTCCTTACAGCAGGAAACTCAGTCCTCCTTTGGAAAAGAAAAAGGACTTTACATTTGGCTTGCTGGGGGCTCTTTTGGAGAAACCAAAGCTTGCTACTCACAAATGAACTGGGAAAAAAACCCTATCAGCAGCTTGCCCCTGCAGCCAGGGCTGCCCTGTGCCAGACACAGCCACTTCCAACTGACCCACCACAGCCATAGCTCAGGCCCATAGCCACACGTGGGGTGCCTTTGGGAAGCATATTGATAGAAAGAAAGGGCAGAAGATGCCTGTGGAGAGAAAAGGAGGGAACCCCAAGGTCGGAGGAAGAGATGCTCCATGGCAGAGCAGATACCCATTGCAGCCCATGGAGGACCTTCTGCTGGAGCAGACACACACTCCTGATAGGACTTCAGCCCTTAGAGAGCTCACTCTGGAGCACAGCAAAGCAGAGAACTGTGATGGACTGATTGCAATGCCCATCCCTGATGCACCATTCAGGCTGGGTACAGAGGAATCAGAGGTGAAGCTGAGCCTGGGGAAGGAGAGAGGTGTTTTGTCTCAAAAAAGGTGTTTGTCTTTGTTTCCCACTACCCAAGTTACTAATTAAATACTTATTTAACTGGCAATAAATTCATTTTTCCCCAGGTCAAGTCAAATATTTTAGTGAGATTGGCTCCTAGCTCCTGCATAGCTTAGGACTCAGTGTCTACACCTCCGCTGCAGGACAACCTGCCTTCCCTAGAGGCAAGACACCAAGTCAGCGCATCAGCTGTGCCTTGGGCCTGCAAAGGGAGCTAAAGTTCCTTTGAATTATATTCAGCATTCATGAGAGAGCTCCCACCTCCTCTTGACATCCTGCCCTAGATGAAGAAGTATCTTCTCTGGCCCTAGGCATGATTACAAGAGATTTTAATTTTAGCATTCTAGTACACCAATATTTGCACTATGCAGGTTTTTAATCCTGATGGTAACAATTTACCAGTTAACTGAGTCAAAGCTGTTCTGTGCTAGGACTCTCCTGAGTAAATGCCTTAATTATAATTAAACGTGTTTCCTGGTTGTCTCAGCCATTGTTATGTGTGTAAAACAATTCACGTTAAGAGTGCCCTGTGCTTTTACAAAGCATGTTTGGTGGGTTGGTTTTTAAGGAAATACCTTGAAGTTACTATTGAATTAAAGAGAAAATAATCCCTCTACTTGTTCAAAGAAGAAAAACCCAGAACCTTAAACCATGCCTTTTCATCTACGCAGTCCTAGAAATAATGCTGTGTTTAGATTTCATGTGCATTGCAAAGCCTAAGTAAACGCTGCTTGCACCTTCTAAGAACAAAAATGAGGAGTAAGAAAGGGAAAGACAGAAAAGCAAGTGTAAATGGAGGTAAGTTACAGCTCAAGTGGCTGTACTCATGGACAGAAATTGAAGAGGTCACGTATCTGACACTGAGAAGCACAACTTCACCTACTTAAAACTTACATACTGGTCATAGCAGGATCTTGCAGAAACAAAAAAATCAGGATCAGAGGCAACAGAAGATTTTCTGGATAAATCCAAACAGAAAGGGCCATCCAAGAATACTGCCTTGCCAAGTTGCTCAGGAAACACAAGGAATAAAGTTGAGTCTCCTGTTTTCATACAGATTGAACTACATAAAGCCAAGTTGCCAGTGAGAAAGGCTGGCAGAGACATAGATCTACTCCAGAGTAACTGACAGATTTGAGATAAAATCCTAAGACATAGAATGGTCCCAATCTGGCAAAATAGCTTCTTTCCCCCTCTTAATTCTTGAAGGTTTTGGGACATCAAAAGACAGAACAGGAAATGCATTTGCCACCCAGCTGTTCATGCTACCAGGATGAATCTGTGAGCGTTAGAGCTGTAAAAACACATAATAGAGGTGCCTTGGAGGGAAGGAAAAGGTTACAGACAGGGAGTATGGCAGGAGACAAAGAACAGGATCCTTGCATTCATTTTGCAATTTTCACCCCCCTAGAAAGAAAGACAAGCAAATCAGCACAAAGAATAAGTGTATTTTCTGCATTTAAAACGCTATTAACAGGAATTGAAATGCTCTTTTCTTTCTTTGATTCATCTACTTGCACCTGCTTTAGATAGAAAATGCAAACCAAACATGAACATTCTTACTTGCATGATTATTAGTATGAGTGGGGAAAAATCCAGCTCAGTGTTTATATGTAACATCTGTTCGATTTTGTTTGCTCTTTTTCTTATGTTTTTTATCACAACAGAAAAATATTACAGACTTACGAAATTGTTTTTCAAACACCTTCAGTACCCACAGGAACTGAATTTTGCTTACTTCGAAACGAGCATGAGATATACTTCAAGAGCTACAATAGGCACATACAGTACAAGTTACTGTATATGCAGGAGATGCTAGGGATAATGGTTAGGCAAGGTATGATTATGGCTTAGGCGAGGTTTGATTATGAGTTATGATACCAAACCAGAACTAGGGTTCAAATACAGGCTTGGTACTAGCAAAATCTAACTGATCCCTGGATAACTGTGGAAAAGAACAGGAACTTGGTTGCTGCTGAATAAGTCATCACTATATGAAGCTGCAGGAGAACAATAGCCACGGAAAAGCTAAGCCCAGCTTACTCCAGGTTTAAAAGAACTTTAAGTTTCATTATCAACATCTGTTTGGTAATGTTGCAGGTTTGGCCATGAAAGTTTAAATCAAAAAACTACGGCTGCCCCCTCCCTCTATCTACACTTTGTAATAGAACATAGTCTTTACAGATTCAATAAATTATTCATGGAGAAGGCAATATTACTATTAGACCTTGGGCTCCCCACATGTAAAAGACCTAACTCTACACAATCAATCCAGTAGGATAACTCTGTTATACTCTACTTAACCCAGATTGCCTAACAGGGTTTGAAAATGGATTAGTGGATGATGAGCTTGTTTTAAAAGCAATATTATCTCCCAGAAAAGCAGAAGATAATTCCTACTAGTAGGTTTAAGAAATAAAATGATCCCAGGTTGGAAAGAAACTTTCCACATGTTCTCTTAACTAGCTAGACGCTGATACATGCAATGACGAGAGGCACGGGAGAAGCTAAGCATCAAAACAGGCATCGATCAAAAACATTCCCACTAAGCAATAGGGTTCTCAGACTCTTAGAGAATAGAAAGAATCTAGATTGACAAGAGGGTATCAAAACTGGCTTATTCTTGCAAATTCTCTGAATATCATCTGTGAAGGAGCAAGCAAGGTTTCTAGAATGGCTACAACTCTTCATCATTACAGCAACTCCCACAACTAATATTGATAGGCTGAGGATATCCTAATGTCCTTTAAATTACAGAGAGAGGCATAAAACTGAAAGCATTTCTAGAGATCAGGAGTTTCATTGCTCCTATTTTTGGTGACTATGGGATATCCAAAAAAAACCCAGCAGAATCTACCATGCATAATGATGGGTTCAATTTTTATTCATCACAAATCTCTGGTTTTATCAAAAATTTCTGGTTACTATCAAAGCACAGTGGTATGGTCATTTCTTTTACACTTGTACTCTACTTTTTCATAACATACCCTTGAAATAGAGAAAATTACTTGAAATAGCTGCAGATTGGACCGGACAGAGAAAAGGAAAAGCATAGGGAGACTGACCTCTACATCATTGGTGTTCACCAAGCAGATCTGAGATGTGTTCTTCTAGGAGGTCTATGGGGAAGCCCCGTTCTCTTTCACATGCTACCAGCCATGTAGCCTCAACAGTGCCAAGGTTTGAGTCAGGAGTACTCTGCAGAAGACAACATACAAATATTCACTCAAACTGAAAAAAAATTCACAAAATAAAAGAAATCACATGCTTTTTGCTTGCTGCTGAGAAATATTCTAGATCTACAATATGGCAGCTTCCTACCAAAGGGCAGTGTTGAAAGAATGCCCAGTGAACTGGAGTTTTGATTGCACAACTGAGTGCGTCTCAAAATCTGATGCTAAGACTTACAATACTCCATGCAGAGAAGAGAGATGTATTCTAAACTTCCTATGCATCTACTGAAAACAGCTCACATTTTGAATATCAAATCTTCACAGAAAATCATTCCTAGGCAAGCCCTAGGCTGAAAGATGTCCACATAAAACATCAGTTGAATACATTCAAGCTAACATATTTCCAGATCCAGTCAAGCAGTTTGTAAGAGCAGTACCTACCACTGGCATACGTGGTCACTCCAGGGTTCTTTGAGAGCGGAACTCCGGAACTTAAAACATTTACACTGGTGTAATCTCTCTTGTTAACAAAATGGCAGCATGACAAATACAAGGCAAGAGTACTGCATGGCCCCCTCTGCTGAGCACATTTTCTCTCCTCTAATTCCTCAGTACTTTTCCTCCCTACATGTATTTTTGTTTTCTGTGTTGCTACCTGGCTCTTCCCTTTCAGACAGCCTCTTCCTGACAGTTATCAGGGTTTAACATACTGTACTAGGAGGCTCGTGAATATTGCTCTTTGATTTCTAGTGCTTTATGATGAATGGCTGGGAATCATTGCTGTAGAAAAGGGGGGGAAAAAAGGAATAAAAACAGGAAAAAAATAGTTTCTGAAAACCTTTGTGCTGTCGAATTCTGCCTGCAAACTCTCCAGCATTGAATCACTTTGCTACAGAACTGGCACTCTGGATGTATTAAACCTTCCTTCCCCACCCCTCAAAAGAGCAAGGTATAACATGGGAAAAATGAGAGTATGAACCTTGATTTGGATGTGTCCTTTCTTGTATTTTTCCTTCCTGATTTTTACTCCCTTGGTTTTTAAATGTCTTCCCAGATGTGTTTAAATTTGAGGTTTTGTGTCTTGAATCCTTTGTCACGTCTCAACAGACCCCAGAAAAGAGAAGAGCAGCTCTAAAACAGAAAGAGGAAAGTCTGTCCAACTTCAGGCTTCTGGGAGGGATCTGATGAAAGAACTCCTACCTCTGTGTTTCTTTAGGGGTGTCATCTTTGACCCAGAAACTTTCCACTAGAAATTCAAGGAATTTATAAGCTCTTCCAGGGTTTCAAGAGCACAGAGGTGAAATACATCCCAGAGGACTGGGTGTAGTCCATCACACCCAGGCAGAACACAAGCAGCAGGCTCCACACCTTCTAGAAGCTTTGGCAACATACTTGTACCTGGGAAATTCCAGGCAGGAGGAGGGCCATGCTTGCTGTGTGCTGCCATCATATCCACCCAGGTGGAAATCCAGCCTGGAATCACTGCTGATGACCCTTCCACAGTATCCTGCAAAGCAGAAAAGATGATGATGGTGAGACTAGCTCTTGATGCCACAGCTCTAGGTGACAGATGCTGCTCTCATTCTCCTATGTGGCAATCCCATGGTCCTCAGTGAGAGCTGTGGGTACGGAGCATATTCAGAGGAGCAGACCAATGACTGCTCCACAGGGAATGAACAAACGACTGCATTTTTTCCCCTCTCCTCCTGAAAAACAAGCTTCCTGTCTTCATTGCTTGGTGAGAAAATAGTCCAGAGTTGTGAGCACAAATACCAGGCAGCAAAGTTTATGTTCTGTATTTTTAACTCTTTTTAAGGCAGTAACTCAAAGCATATACCGGGACATACGGCTACCTTTAATGTGAAAGCAATTTCCTAAGATCCTCAAGAGAAGTATAACAAGCACTGCTAAAGTCAGGGAAGGAATTAAACCTATTTTCATTAACTGAGGACCACGTTCTTAGAGCTGGGTCTCAGTCCTCTCTGTTGTTTCCGTGAGCTTAAAAATACACTTTTTCCTTGAGTTTCCTCCTTCTTCTGTTTCTAAGTGCCCTAATTTCCCAGTCTGGACTAATGAAAAACACAGAAGCTGATGGTCCTTGCTACAGAGGGCCAACAGCCTACAAGCAGTAACAAAGAACACAGTGACAAGTGCCAACAAGGGAAAGAAAAGAAGCATTTCTGAGTGAATTCACTTTAGGATGAAAATGTTCAAATTTATCACTTTTACCTTGCTTTGCTTCCATGAATGACAAGATTCAACCCCAGTTCAGGATTCATGTGCTTAAAGCACACATAGCAGTAACTTTACAGCATTCAGCCTTCCCAAACTTCTTCAGCATGAGGGAAAAATATAGAAGAACACATTTCATTGTATGGCCTAGTGTTTGGCAGCTTCTTGCAATTCTCAGTCTCTGATCTAGACATGCTTCTGTATCTTTCTTACTAACTGGTTGCAACACAGCACAAGCTGCATAACTGCACAAGCTCACACATGCCTAGGAACGAGGAAAGGCTATGAGTTAATCTTGAAGGTATACATGATAAACCATTAAACAGGTGTCATGGGTTCAGCATTAGCAGTCGTTTTTTCTCCTTCTTGGTAGCTGGTGCAGCACTGT
>JARCZZ010002321.1:0-12384 GCA_030323915.1 Brotogeris chrysoptera | reverse complement strand
CCCAGGCTGAAAGTCAAAAACACAACACTGCACCAGCTACTAAGAAGGAGAAAAATGACTGCTACTGCTGAACCCAGGACAAGGCCTAACAAAGTCTTCCCTCACTTGGACTAATAGTCCCTCCAGCACTAAGGGAACTGTTCAATCAACATTTGCAAGTACAGTTATATAGTAGATACGTAAGGACTGTGGCCACCACTGACTAAAAAAAAAGACTGCCTCTCAGATCAGGGGCTGTCCAGAATTTATGAGATTTCTGAGACATTTTAGTATTAAGTCCTGGTCCAGAGTTCACTGGAGTAAATTAAGATCTTCATGTTGACTCTCAATGGCCTTGACTCAGATCTAGACTGTAACTTTGCGTATTCATATTTATTCCATGGTCGTGTAAAACAAACCCACCAGCTTTTTTTCCTTCCACAACCATATTATTGTCTTTTTTTGCTACTTGGCTGGAAGATCGACACCTCCGGAAGTACCCATCACGTCTTTTACATAAACACTAGCATATAAAAATATTTTTCTTCTTAATATTTTCAAACACCTAACAATATTAATTTATAACTAAGAACAGCTAAATGTTTCTTGTTTTGAAAAGACCATAGAAGATCGTGAATCTGAGAAAGGAGCAAGATTTCTCAGTCCACAAGTTTAAAGGGGTTTTTTTGAGTCTTGGCAAATTAAGGGAAAAATCATACTGTAAACATACCCAAAAGCTTTCTAAGGGTTTTTCACATCTGAATAGAAATAGGATCATAATCAGAAATTATTAATCAGGATTTCAGAAATCAGAAACTATAAGCTCCTGAAAGCTGACAGGAAAACAGAATATAAAGCAACTGTCATCAGTGAAATCCCATCTGTACGTTACTCCCTTGTTTTGGGCAACCTCAACTCACATCCAGCCTGACAAGAGACAAGAGGCAGGCACAGGACCAAATCAACCAAGTCAAACTATAGACATGCTATTATTTTACTGGATAATTGCTCATGATAACTAAATTAGAACTCAAGGAAAGACCATACAGACCACTTTCAAAGCAAGTACCACCACCAGCTGTGAGGAGACCAAGCTCTGCTGGCACCTTCTAGATATTGGCCCCAAAGTAATTCGCTTTGTAGCTCTGGCCCTGGCTGAGAGTCTCTTGCACTCTTGGCAAAGGCTGCTGCTGGGATGTGTAGACAGTGACCTGCCTAACCAGACCTCACACCTCTCAGCATGCTACACCCCCCTGAGAGAGTAATAACCTGGCCTGTCTCTAAAGGCAGCTTCAAAGGCAGCCCAGCCACATAGCCAACACATATTCAATAGCTGGACCTCATCGTACTACACAAACCCAGTGAAACACCACCAATTTCTATAGCACCCTCAGAACAAGATTTTTAGACACTTTCTCAGTCTGCCACTGGTCAGCAGAAAGTTAATCTTTTCTACAAAATATGACTCAGACAGGAAATGTTCAGGGCCATGATACTAGAGCGGCAGAAAACCTCCCCTGAAGGACTCCATTTCCTTTAAATGACTTTCAGAACACTTTTTCCCTCCAGTGGGAAGGAGAATGCCAGATGAATATCTTCTGCTTGTGCAAGAGCATACTGGGCTGGATCCACACCAAATTCCAGTCAGAGACATGAGCCAAAAATAAGATTCTCAGGGAAAATTAAAACACTGTTGGTAATACAGGAGCAAACATATCTAGGAGTCAAGAGAATATAAATAGGCCAGATCATTTACTGAAGTTTGTAGCTGGCTGGAAAAAAAAAAAAAGTGTTACTGGCATGGAGTCCTACTTAGAAATGAAGACAGTAATGCCTTGATTAACCCCAAGGTCTAAAGTTACAAACACTTGTAATACACCTTGGATATGTATCTTATACTCTGGTGTAAATAGCAGAACTCGTAGGGACAGATAGATCCCAAGTAATTTTCAATTACTTCCATTGTTGATGAACAAGCAACATTTCCACTAAGAATGGATGCTGTCAATCTGTCTTACAATGAATGATTTGGGCACTCAGGAACTTTCCCAGATCCTTACAATTAGCAGCTGTACTTACTCAGAAGTGCACAATATTCTGCACATTTCCCACTATGTCACAGAGTAACTACTACACCATTTTCGTCTTTGTTTTCAGAGCCTCTTCTGCTTTTGTGGTTACGTGGGTGGACAAGCATGGGCAGCAGATGTGAATTGCAGCAAGGAACCTGTACGAGCGTGTAGTGTGGGCAGAGGAAGTTGCTATGCATGCATGCTCGACTGAGACCCTTCCAACTGTGATTCCAGGAAAACCCTGCATAGCCCCATGTGGAAAAACAGGTGTTTGGATGGTAAACTTAGCATGAATAGGGAAACTGGATATTTTTACTCCATATCTTCTCACACTCTACTCCAGCAAGTTAAAATCTGTCTGAAAATCTCAGTATCACATGCAGACAACAAAGCAAGGGATAAATGTAGACTGAATTTTGAATTGCCTCGGTGATGTGTGTTGTGTTGCCAACGTATTCCCATAGTTTTCATTCCCATTGCTTTTTTTTCTAACTTCCTATGCTCATGGGTGGAAGTTCTCATAAAGGAAATGGTGGAGGTAAATATACAGCATTTTATCAAAATGTCATCTTAAATATCTTGTGGATCCATGCTGGCCTCATGCACACATACATATACACGTGCATCTCCCTTGCCATAGTTCTGATATGGAGCACAATGTGGATTGTATCTGCTGGGGATTGTATCTGCCCATGGGTATGGGCAGCATGCAGAAGAACTGGGATTCCTTTCCTCCCCAAAAATACAATCAACACAGAACATGATCCATTTGAAAAGCAAAAATAAATAAAACTTTTTTTACAAAAACGCTTTCCCTAAAGCAGTCTTATGTGGTGTAAGGGCAATGCTCCTTCCAATATATCATACCTTGATATGTATGTACCTTGATAAGTATGATATATTATGAACTGAGTGGGCGTGAAAACCAGTAGGGCAAGAAAAATAAGCCCAACCTTTCCTTTAGTTTATAGACAAGTTGCCCTGCAAACTCCCAGGAACTCCTCAACCGTCTGTTGTCTTCTCTCCCACAGCGAAAATACACTAAATTCTAGCAACAGACCTTAAACACAAGGACTCTTCAGGGAGATGTGCAACAGCACAAATCCCTAGCTGCCCTACCTTTGGAAGTGAAGTAGAACTGACTGAAAAAAGGGAAATTACTACTGCTGAGAGGAGATGTTAAAGTCTCTAAAACAGTCACTGAAAGAAGGTCCAAATGTCACTTTTCTCCTATAAAACTCCTAAGGTTTTGAGAGGGAAGATGGATGAGGGACACAGCTGCACACACATCATCAGTCCTTTACTTGTAGTCTCACTGTGTGCCAAACACATACATATATACAAACATGTACATGTGGGGAAAGAGTAATACACATTTCTGCACCCCAGCTGAGGTATTCTAGGAGCAGTCAGTATGTTGATCCTATCTGTTGTAGAATGGCAAGCTTAGACACTTCCTGCTAATACAAACATACTTGCAGAGGGGAACAGAAGGGATCCCAACTCCCTCATTCACACCATGGAGAAACAACTCTCACAGGTGCTGTAGAAAACTAAGCCTGTAATACCTTAAATATTGCAATAGGAACTTAAATCCTCTGCTGCAAGTTGCCTTCAGCAACTCCCAGACCTCAAAAACTGAATGCACAGTGCTTTCAATAATGAAATAAATATTTGCCTTTACAAAGGCAGCATTTCCTTGTTTCCACATAGAGACAACATTAATCATTACGAACTAGCGCGCCTTAAAAAAAAACCAAAACAAACAACTTTCTGTACAATTAAGAACATTTCAAAAGTATTTAAGAACCTTTTAAAAAATTATCTACTGGTCAAGAAAGAAAAATATTTGCATTTTTTTAAAGAATGAAACTGGGAACCACTGCAAGTACAACCATTGCAGGATTTTTTTTCCCTGAGGCAAAGGAAGGCATGAACTCCAGCCCATTTTAATTTCCTTCCCAGAAGATCAGTTCCTAAGAAGTTTAATTTGGAGTTTAATTTTGGGTTTTTTTAATGCAAGTCATATGGTCTTAAAAATGGGCTCATCAGAGGGTTGTATGTCTGATTGCCTTTCTGCTTTTCTTTTTACATTTTCGACTTAACATTTTGGGAAGATTCAGTCTGTTAACATCAGTGCAAACAAGGCAGAATTTTCAACGCCCTGCTAAGAAGAGATACAAGTGTTCGTAGGCTTAAAATCTGTCTGTGTAGCTCCTCTAATGAAGCAGAAGTGAAGGACCAGGTTCTGCACCTTTTAAACCCATCAGTCTTTTTATTCATTGTACTGACTTTAAATTTGAATCATAGAATGGTTTGGGTTGGAAGGGATCATAACGATCTTCTGGTTCCAACCCCCCTGCCACAGGCAGGGACATCTTCCACTTGACCAGGCTGCTTCAAGCCCCATCCAAACTGGCCTTGAACACTTCCAAGGATGGGACAGCCACAGCTTCTCTGGACAACCTCCAGTGAGAGTTGGGTTCTAATGCCACCCCACCCTCACAGTGAAGAATTTCTTCTTGCATTCTTTAGCATCCTAAGAGAATTTGGTTTGCAATTTGGTTTCTATTCCATCATTAGTTGCAATGACATATGGGTGAAGAACAGTAGGTCATGTCCATGATTCATCAGGAAATGACGACAGAAGAGCAAGAAATGTAATGAAAGGTTATTGTTTACAACCAACAGAAATGTACTTCAGAGCAATGCTGTGGCACAAAGGCTATTAAATGTCTGGCTAAGGGAGAGTAGAGAGGAGGTAGCCAGTCTAACAAAGCTCTTTAGCACTGAAATGAGAAGAGAATCCAAAGACTAGAAGCAAATCTAGGCCACTGCCAAAGGACAGTGAGGAAGAAGTTGCTAAGAGTAAGAATGATAAACTCTGGGACTGAACTACCCACTAACATAAAACACTGTGTGGATCTGCTTATCTTGGGGGCTGTAGTTTAAACCTGGAGGTCTTTCTGGAGGCAATGCTTTAGCCAAGTATTTGCTGGAGAGCTCAGGGCTCTTTGACTCTGGTAACTTACAGGAGTCAAAATACCAGGTTTAATGGTTCTTTTAGCCTCTGCAAATTCACCATGTCAAACACAGATCCTTAACAAGACAGAGGATGGTTGAGGTGCCAATGGAGGCAAATATGCCAGTCCCCTAGCTGCTGTTGGCTCGGCCACTGCCTTTCGGATAAGAATGACGGTGTTTGAAAGGGAGCTTCGATGTAGGCGGCAGGGAAGTGTGTCAGCCTTGAGGGCCCGCCAGTTTTCTTATCATTCTGGTTCAGCATATTCAGAAAGCAAATTCAGAGATGTTGGTTTTTGTTCTTTACAGCAAAGGGAGTCTTGTGGCTGCCCCAGGAGCTGTGGTTACACCAGGTCCCAGAAGTGCTGATGCCTGGGAAAGCCGAATGGGTAGATCCAGATGGCAGAGCAGGGGAAACTGTAGCCAGCACTCCCCTGAACAGAGTCCTCTCAACTGTCACGAAGTCAGTTCAGTGTTTGCTTTACAGTGCTGGCTGTGGAGCATGACCACTCAAGCGCTGTATGTTACAAGTGAGCTTGCACCCGAAGTTCCTGCACTGCCCAACATGGTGGAGTCCCAGACAGCTCCTTCAGAAATTAAAGTCTGAGTGAATTATCTTTGAGATTTGTCTAAACAAAGATCGCACTATTGCCTTGATCTGTCACGGAAGCACTTACCACCTCTCTGTGAGATAGAACTTATTTTCCAAACCCCTCTTTTTTATTCTTTCTTTCTCACATTTTCCCTACTAAATCTCCACTAATAAGATGACCTCAAAGGGAAAAGTAATGTTACAATCAATAAGCTGAAAAACAAAACTAAGAAATAGAAACTCACTTCTCTCCAATCTGAGCTAGAAGACGTATAGTAGTTGCTCCACCAAAGCTTGCATGCATTACACCATTCCAACATCAGTGATAGGAAAGGACAAAAAGACCATATTGCAACATTAGCTAAAAATAAGTACACTGAAAAAAAAATAAAAAGAAGTAAAGCAGTCAGGAGAGCTGGAATTAAAACGTCACAAAATATTGCATATATGAAACAATGGTGCAAGAAAGTTCAGCACTGGGGGTGAAGGAAGAGCTGATCATCAGATGATGAGCCATGCCATATTGCTTCTTGTTTACTTTCTGGGGAAAGTCCTGCCCTGGTGTGAACAGAAGAAAGAGGCTGCACAACCACGGCTGCATTTCATGGCATAACTGCACACAGAAAATCAGACAGTATTCGCAGGCGGATCCTTACCTGTACATATTGGAAGACTGGCAGCTAATGACATGCCTCTAATTGCAACGCTATTTATTGTATTATACCAATTATGGAACCAGTCTTAATATCCTGATTGCTACAAAGAGTAAAGATTGGGCTTTTAGGGGAATTCAGCCAAATCACTCATCTGTCCTACAAACACATTTTCAAAAGCCCATAGGCCACACCATGCTGTATCTGCACTTTGTATTGCAAGTGGCATCAAAGGGAATTTTTCAGGCACTTAAGGGCCAGAAAAGCTCTGTACAATAAAACAGAACTACATTCCTCATCAAATTTGCTTTTCGTAGTAGTAATGTTTTTGATCAAATAATTCAATAAACAACATAAGTCATACAGATTTCAGTTCCTGTTCCTCACTACTTGGCACCCATATCACATCCTGTTTTCTTACAGTTTCCTATTTGACTGTGCTATAAGAAGAAATACACCCTTTTCTCCACTTTCTAATTTCTAATTCTAAGGACAACGTTAAAATGTTATTTCAGGTATGTGATAGGCATTGTTTTGGCCTGGATACTAAGGTACCCAGGAATAGAGTTGTGTTTTTCTTCAAGAAGGAATATTTTCATATCAGAGCTTATTTCCAAAATTTGCTAGATTCTTCAGTTCATGGCAATGGCTTATAACGGGACAGGTATATGTTTGCTTTCTATTATAGTATTAAGAATATTGTTTACTATACCTGTTTTCCTTGAAATAACTTTCTGTATGGTCCATTTAGGCTGTTAGTCTGGAACATTATAGCAATTTCCAAAATCACGATTACTGTGTTTCATTATCACTACTCAGAGCTCATTCACTTTAATAATGTAATGTTGTCATAATCAAAAAAATAAGAAAGTTATAATTAAATCTATAAAATTATAGTGCTTCTTTTAATCTGCTTCTTAAAATTCTTGATGTCCAGTGAGATATAAAACCAAAATCTTTAATTTGTACAACAAACACCTGTACTGTATTTTATACTTATGTCCTCAGAGTAAATTTTAGTCTTGAGCCTCCTTATATGCATGTTTACATTTCACAGAATCATAGAATCATAGAATAGTTAGGGTTGGAAAGGACCTTGAAAATATCTCACCTATTCAGCTACTTCCAAGATGGCTCTTAAGCATTTTCTCTGCACATTTTATTAGCCTTCTTCCCAAAAAAAATCATGATTATCAGAAACAAAGATCTTAATTATATGGCATTCTATGAATCTAATCTTATTGCAGTTTGGGGAGACTGAGGTTTTGGTAGGACCTATATACCTCCAATGTTTTAATTCTAACAAACGATCAGTAGCTTTATGTATCATGAACTCCCACTCCATGCTTTCTGTAGAGAGTTTGTCAGTCATCCAGATCCAGGCTTAGCTGTGATGGATTTTTTTTAATTAATCAGAGTATTTCCAATGTGCTGTGTGTTACGTAGGATAAGAAATGGCATGTCCTGGAAACCAACATCTTCCTCATGAAGAAGGAAAACTTCAGCTGGATGGTTTCAGACAAATCTTACTCCTTCTCTTCCTTAGCTAAAGGCATCTGCATTTGACTTTTTTCAGAGTTTGTTCTTCATCTGTGCCCACTCTCGTCATTCTTACAGTTAATGTATTAAACCTGGGCAAAAATAAAATAAAATTCTTCTCCAGAAGGCATTTCACATTCCAAATCCTGTGAACTCCATTTCTACAACAGTTTCTTTGGTGCATTATCTAGTGTCCTTAGCAAATAAGCTTTTGCCACTTGTGATCAGAGCAAAGCCTACCTGGCAGAAATAAAGCTGAGGAAATGAGCAGAGGGCAATTCAGACAAGATCATTCTTCTGCTTGGGATCACTCACAACATGGAAGATCCACACAGGACAATGCGCACTAAGTAGGAGAGGCTCAAGAGACATTTTCAGCAATTACATACCATTTCTCAATACTTCTTTTTCAACACACACCCCCACACAGTGAGCAGGTGAAAGTATTGCCAAGTTATTTCCTCGCTTTTCTTAAACCAACAGGAAATCAATTATCTCATTAAGCATGACTAATAGAGAACTATGAATACCAGTGTTCCTTTCTAACAACATAGAATCATAGAACAGTTAGGATTGGAAAGGACCTTAAGATCACCTAGTTCCAATCCCCCTGCCATGTTTAACAGTCCTTTCCTTCTCTGTGTATAAATAAATTGGTTGTCATTGTTGCCATGTACACAGAGCACATCTTGCCTGAAACTGGTATTTTACAGTGCTACACATGTCCTCTTTAGCACGGGGCAATCTTGGAATTTGGGTGTTAAAAGTGGTCCTTTTGGCCAATGCCCTGACTCCCTAGTGTGGCAACGAAATATGAGACAGAGAACATAGAAAGTGAACAGACAGATTACTGTTTTCTCTTAGTTCATTCACTTCTGTCAAGTGTATTTCTTGGCAGTTCTTTTCCATTGCATCCGGTCAAGATCACCATCTCAAAGGATCTTCTCAGAATCATAAAACATTATATTTTGAATCACATCTTTTCCCTGATTTCATCTCTAGTCTGTTCTCAGTGGTCAGCTTTGCTGTTTTACTCCAGATGTCTCCACTAGTTGACAAAACTATTTGGTTTTGTACAAACTGTCCTCCCTTCACCATCTATTTTTAAGAGGCAATGTCTGTCTTACGATTGCTACTTCTTACAGCTTTTTTGTAGATGGAGAAAAAGTGTTGGAAAAGTGCTGGAAAATCATTCACACCTCATACCTCATTTTGCTCTTTACCCCATACATAAAAGTGTACAAGAGGCCAGAGCTACTGCGATTTTTTTCTTGACTTTTCTCTCAGTTGGAGTTCATACTCTATTAGTTTTAGTGTCGTGCCCTAGAATCTCCACAGTGCAAAAGCCAGAGATTTGTGGAAACTATTACACAGGGATTTGGTATATTTCAAATGTCACAGCACAGAGATGCATCTACTGATGAAATAACAAGAGGCCCACATGATTCCTATTCCATTTCAATATGATTTTGCTTGTCTGGCATCAGTACGCTCAGTATAGACTGCTCTTTCACAGCAGCAGTGATTCGCTGCTTGAAGTATTACTTCTAGATATTTTCCAAGAAGAAAGGAAGACTGTGATCCTTAAGGCAGTGTTCAATCCATTTTACAAGGCTATTTTTAGTTGCTCTACCACTTTACACTATTTGGATTATGCCTTTTGCCTCCTATTTCTAATATCATATGAGCTTACTTGCTCTATGATTCATTTTAGTCTTTCCATCAATTTCTGCTGCTTCATCTTCTATATCCTCTGCGCAGGTGACATACCAAAGTGAAAAAAAAATAAAATTGCTTTATAGTTGTTTGGTAGGTGTCAATTTAGGTGTTTAGTGCACCAGCCAAACATGACAGAACACACAAGCACCACAACCCATGCTGGGTAGGCTGTAGTACTTTCTCTTGATTGCTTTACATTGAAGATTGATAATCAGCATTTGCTCTTTTTCCCTCACTGCAATCTCATTTGCAGGTATTTTCCATCCTTTTAATTACACTCTGATATGTAACACACCAGAGTGCTTCTCCCCTCATAGTGAATGAATCCTGTCCAGCTAATGCCAGTGAGGTCATCACTGATAATAGCAGGGTACTATTTTTCTAGCTTAAGATGAAGACCAATTAGGACCAAAGAGGTTAGCTCTTGGTTTTCCAAATACTTCTTCTGGTCTTTTGAAAATAGCTGCAGATACTTATTTTTCTGTATTCTGGGGTAAGCCCCCCAAACCTATTGTACATAAAATCACTTCAGGCTTCATTAAAGTTATCCTCAGTTCTTCTCCAGTTACATGCAGTTCGTGAGCTGGATCATTCTGCTCATCTACACAATGCACCTGCTTAAAACAGGGTACACGAAAGTTTGAATAGTCTTTACTCTAGGTACTCCTTTTTATTATGTTTTCTCAACTGTGTCTCCAATGCCCGCTAGAGACTTGCCATGCCTTCATCACATATTTAAGTTTGGAGGTTATTTTATTGCCCCTGTTTGTGTATGACAGGGAGAGGTTGAGTGCAGGCAACCGACCAGCAATCCTACCTCTCTCTTGGTTTTGTCACCATGCCATTGTGCCTACTGCTAATGACACAGGCATCTGCTTTTCAAATGGGTGACATGCTCTAGGCACCATAAAACCTTTTCAGCATTCAGTTATCCTCTGCTAATAATTTTATGTTCATTTCTTTCATGCTTTCCTACTCCAAAAATGGTTTAAATCCTCCACGTCACACAGAGTCATCACCCATTTTTCAGCTGTCCCCAAAGGTATTCAATATGTCTGAGACTTCCTTTTTTCGAGGTAGAGATGGAGAGAGAGAGTTCTCTCTGTTTCACAAAGTCTAGTCAGGCTCTCTGGATTCTCAATAATCACATTCATGAGCTTGCCGCTGAAGATGAGTGTTTTGCAGATATAGCTGTTCTCTTTGTGTGACACCCGCTTGAAAACAATCAGCACTCTGGTATGTAGATCGCTTCTCTATCTCACAGCCTGGAAAAATTAGAATATCATTTTCCTCCTCTTTTCTCTCCCTCCTTCTCTTCTTCCTCCCAATTCTTCACAGTATTTTTAGTTTCAAAGTCCACAGGCAACATATTTGCCACACACAAGCCATAGGAGTTACCTTCTTCTTCAGCCTTAAATGCCTTAACTTAATTGCATCAAGTGATGCAGACACACATAAAACAGAACAAATTAACTCTCAGTGATAAGGGGGTTTTCTTACAAGTACTCTACTTTATGAGCTCTGCTGCCTTTACCCCTCTCTCACAGAGTAGTCTCACTGAGACATATAAACATGAAGACATGCACACAGGAGGAGGGAAAATACAGATCTTCTTTGAGCCACTTCTGTGTCTCTAAAAAAGAGAGTGCAGCAGCTACCTAAGATTGCAGCTATGTACTGCAACTGGAATATGGTTTGCACTCTAACAACCTCAAAAGCTTGATTTTCTGAAGCCAAGACCCATCTTTCCTGTCATAAGCATTGTGATTTTAGCAGCCTGATCATATGGCTTTACATGTGATTTGCCTTGCGGCTATCCTATATTACAGCTTCTTTAACAAAATAAATAAAATAAATATACATTGTTGCACGACTAAAACTAGATCTTGGGAAACGAAGACAACTGCTGGTGAAATTCACAGTATTCTCTGATAAAAAGGAAGTATTATCAGAACTTTCAGAGCCACGCGGCAGCAGCAACTTTGAACCACATTTTAGTAGTAGGTTTGACACATAACTTTGAAGTTGGCCCTTCTTTGAGGTAGAGGTTGCACCAGATAACCTGCAGAGCTGCTTTCCTGACTGAATTTTGCCATACGCATACGGTAGTAGGGATGAGGAGCCATATCTTTGATGAAAACTTTTCACCTAGGCTTTTCAAATACCCTTGCCGCTTATCATTCATCTTATCTTTGACATAATACTTGTAGGGGAAAGATCATGTAACTAAGGTCTGTATTTTGACCCTAAGCCAAATACCTTGACTTACTGATAATAAGTAACACATTAACAAATATATGTCTAAAAGAATAAAAATTTATTGCAATTTACCATAAATAGAAGAAACTACATCAACTGCAGTGATCCTTCCCTACAGCTGCTTCTCCTTCCCTTGCCTAGAAAGAAATAGTGGAGAACTCCCCATGGGACATCTTACATGTAATGGCAGTGATTTGGCAGTGAGAGCCTGCTTTTATTAATCACACAGCTATTCAGCATGTGCTATAGGAATGGAACCACTGGCAGAAGAATATCCTTATACTTCAAGCCCCCTGGCCATTCTGCAGGTAGGGGCGACTTAAGATCTGTCTAAGGCTCGGCCTTAATGAAATACCATTTGGAAGACAAATGGAAGGCAAAGTTGCCTTCTAGATTAAAAACTAACAAGAGATTAGAGGATACTTGGAGTATTGTGTACAGTTCCGGTGTCCTCAACATCAAAAGGACATAGTACTGTTGGAACAAGTCCAAAGGAGGGCCACAAGGATGATCAGGGGACTGGAGCACCTCCCGTATGAAGATAGGCTGA
>JARCZZ010002320.1:0-32542 GCA_030323915.1 Brotogeris chrysoptera | reverse complement strand
TGGTAGCAGTAGTGATTTGTGTTATACCTTAGTCACTAAACTGTTCTTATCTCAACCTGTGCGAGTTGCATTCTTTCAATTCTCCTCCCCATTCCCCCGGGACTGGGGGAAGTAAGAGGGGGAGTGAGTGAGTGAACGAACTGGGTGAGTTATTGAGAGGCTTAAACCACGACAAGGAGTTTCAGTGTTATTTTTATTGTTAAATAACTTGGTAAGGTACTTGGTAAGATAAGGCAAAAGCCAGGTCCGCAATATCTTGTTATATCTTGTTATATTGCAATATCTTGTTATAATGCCTGCCCTGGCTTTTATAAACTGTGCTTCAACATGAGTGTATTAAAAGCTGTAAAATACAGGTGTTCTAGATCTTCTGTTTCCTGTTTATCAGGCACTGGTTTCAAAAGTATATTGAGTAAAATATAGTCAGTGTGTGTAGTTCTGCTCTACATCGACTCCAGTCCCCATCTGTGGGCACAGGCACAGGAAGAGTATCTTCTGGTGTGATTTTACTATTAATAGTTCTAGGTATGTCTTTGTTACTTTGAAATCTTAGGGCTAATTAGTAAAGCTTGGCATTTGCTTCTTTATAAGAAGTATTTAAAGTTTTAATTCAGTCGTTGCAGATGTTTTGCTGTAGCACCCTGTAGTTCTTGAAACCCACAATAGGGATGCATGAAAGTCAGGAGTTGGCAGACTGTGCCTGGATGCTCTGGTAGGCTTGTGCAAATGAGCTTGTTATATTCTAGCCAAAAAAAAAGAGAAAGTTTGTCTTGAATTCATGCTCCTTTTTTTTTTTCTTTTCCTCCTCTGATGGCCCAAGAAATCCAATACCATTTTTGTACAAGAGAAACTCCTGTTGAAAAGACAAAACAAGACTGAATTAAGTGAGAACAAAGTGACTTGTGGGATGCTTTGAGATGATCAGAGGGCTGGTCCACCTCCCCTATGAAGACAGGCTGGGGAGAGTTGGGCTTGTTCAGCCTGGAAAAGAGAAGGCTCAGGGGAGACCTTGTACCAGCTTTCCTGTACCTAAAGGGACTACAGGAAATTTGGATAGGGACTTTTTGCAAGGGGATGTAGTGACAGGACAAGGGGGAATGGCTTTAAGCTGCCAGAGGGGCGATTTAATTTAGATACTGAGAAGCTTTTTGCTGTGAGGGTGGTGAGACACTGGCACAGGTTGCCCAGGGAAGATGTGGCTGCCCCATCCCTGGTAGTGTTCAAGGTCAGGCCAGGCTGGATGGGGCTTGGAGCAACCTGCTCTAGTGGACGGTGTCCCTGCCTGTGGCAGCAGGTTGGAACTGGGTGAGCTTTAAGGTCCCTTCCAACCCAAATTATGATGATTCTGTAATTACCCCATCAGTAAAGACAGCATCCAGCCCAATGACTTCTTGCATAGTTAAGGATTTCTGATACAGTTATGGACACCAGTGCATCTGCGTTCTGGTTGACGGTGCTGTTAGTAACCTGAACTGATTGTTGCTACTGCTAGTAGTGTAACTGCAAGAGTAACAACGCATACTTCTAGGCTTACTGGAAGCATAAGCTTCGTAACTTCTGGGGTGGGTTTTGTAGCCTGCATGGGGTTTTAAGTGAACACAGTTTCACTGCTGTGCATGTGAGGGCTAATTAAATACATGCCTGTGTGAGCTCCTTTTGGGTCAAGATAGACCAAAGTAAAATTCCAGGTCTAAGGTCAGAATTTTGTGTGTGTGTGTGTTCTCAGCCTTGTGACTTGCTTCCCAAGTGCTGCTGGAGTAAACCTGAAAAGCTTGCCTTTTGTTTCTGTCTTGTTTGAAGACTTGCTTCGGATTGATTCATAGGATCTGAGCCAGCTGGGGGCTTTTAATGCCTTTTATATTTTTGAGTTGTGGGAGTATTTTTAAACACATTTTTAAACTTTTTCATGAGACTCCCAGATTTCATGGTATTTTTCAGAGAAATAGAGGTATTTTACTGCTTAAGAGTCTACAGTTCCATACTGTTTGGTGTTACGCTGTCATAAAACACTGAACTCCCTATCAGGCAGAGACATAACTGTTTAACAAAACGTGGTTTTTCTAGTAGTAATCTATGTGTTGTGGTTATCCTGTAGGTAGTGTAATGGGTGTTTTTACATGAGTAAGTACTAAGCAGTAAATGTGAGTTGTTTTTTTTATTTTACATCTTTCCAAATAAATATAACTTGCCTGAAGAGAGAAAGCAAAAAACTGGGTATACTCTGTGTAGAGCACAAAATACCCCTGATTAAGCAGGTTATAGAGTGACTTGGTGCAAATGTTTATTTTTTTTCAGGGTCGTGGGGCTGTTTTTTTAATGTGGAGGAAAAGCATCCCTGCATTTCCTGGTTAACCAGAGATATCCCAGAATAATCAGATACTAGAACCTATTGCTAACCTAGCAATACAGGATAGCATGAGAAGACTTCCTTTTATGAATTGAGCGTTTGAAATCTATAAGTAAATCTTAGCAAGCTTTTCTAAAGCTTCAGAAAACTGATGTGTGCTATGTCATTTGCTTAGTTATCACTGTGGTCTGACAAATCAGACTGTCACAGTCCTGTCCCGTCAGTCTCCTGAGAAAGTCCTCTTCAATTTGAGGCAAGACGCTAGCTGTTTACTTGGCACTAGAAATGAATGAACAGCCTTTATATGGACAGAAGGATTACTGCAGGTTTATGCTAGGGACTGCTCAGGATGAAGTACTGTACAGCAGTATAATGTTCTGCTTAACTCACTGCTTGCCATCATGCTGTGTGTCACCCCATCCCACTCTCTTGTGCTGGCTTCAGTGCTGATGTGGCACAGTGGTGAGCCATCTCAGCCTGGTAACTTACTGTAAGGAGAAAGAAACCACAGTAGTTGTTCCTGTGGCTCAACAACAGCAAAGCAACTTCTGGGTGGTGAAACCAGCTGGTGGTAAGGCAGGGAGGAAGGGGAGAGGCACAGAGGAGGGATGCACCGGGGGGGCTTGAGCTGTGTGGAGCTCTCTATCTTAGCCAACACACAAAAAAAATGCCTTGATATTAGTTATAACGACTTGTACAGAAAGTGGTTTTCAGGAAAAAAATGAAAGGCCTTGTTGATGATCCTTTGCCATTTCTTCTTACTGTGGCTTTATGAGTTTTGTTGTTCAGCTTATAGAAAAGCAGTTACATTTAATTCAGAAAGCAACTGACCTCTTAAGATTTGCATCAGAAAAGATTGGAACAAGAAAAACGCTCTTTTCTGTTTAATTTACAGTGCTTTGCTTACAATGAAATGCTGGTTTACACATATTACTGGTCAGTCTCCTTTTTGTTTCCTTTCCAGATCACTGTGTATGAAAGGCCAGGTAACTTCCTCTGTTGGTTTATTTATTTAGAAACATACACAAGTGCAAAGATATTTGGGCAGATGATGTACCCAGAACAACTTGTAACTCCAAAAATAGATGTTTCAGGTTAAGCGTCACGCTGATACCTTGGATTTTGATGGTGTTTTTTTGCTTCCTTCCTACCACTGTTTCTTCCCTTCATTTACCTTCTTTCGACAGTTCTTGGCTTTTCTTCCTGTTAAACCTGTCAACGTCAGTGGGAATTTCCATTAAGTTGCTGTGTTTCAAATACTGCAGCCTAAGCTTCATTCTCTTGAATATAGGGAAAACAAACACTGAGAGTCCGATTCACCTTATCCTAGTAAGTGTATAAGGCTACTCTATAGACCTCATTACAGGTTTTTTTGACCCACAGCCTTTGGGATAAAAGGAAGTCAAGCCTGTGAACTCCAGCAAGAGCTTGTAACATGATGACAATGCATCCTGCCTGGAGCCTGCTACATTTTGGTTGAGGTACTCATGGGTACAGTTGTCAAACTCTGAAACACTAAGGGCCTCTTCAACACTGCTACATTTCCAAGCACCTAACTTCAGACTCCAGTCAAAGGCACCCTTAATTCAGACGTCTTTAAAATACCTGCCCAACATTGTACATTTCGTACCGTATTAATGTGTCTTGAAACAATGTTGGCAATAAGCATTAATTCTGTTGTGCAAAAACCAGGGACTTTTTTCCCCTACTAAATAAAACCAGTGGTTTGTTCTTTCCTTTGTTTTAAAGGCTTTGGCTTGTTTTATCTTGAATCCAATTTCTTGGTGCGGCATTTCAGAGGGAGAAGGCTGCCAACAAGAAACCTACCATGACACTAGTATAATCTGTTCTGCTTTCCTTGGTTACTGGTGGTTGAGCAGATAACCAAGAGATTGTTTTGGAAGAGGCCCTGATAGGCGTTTGAAAAAGACACTGTTGAGATGAGTCCCTGTACTTTCCTTGCAAGCATTTTCAGCATTAATCTTTATTCTGACTGTAAACTCTCGCACGCTTTTTGTAATTGCTTGCTCATTTTGATTATGTCCACAACCACATATTCATGTGTATTTACGTCACACCCAATCCAAGGCTTCCTGCAGAGTGTAGTTTGGAAGGGCCGGGGAGAAGGAAGGAGATCAAGGTGTTTGGACTTAAATGCTGCTTTACCCAAGAGCAGAGATCTTTACTGGAGCTGCAACATGGGGAGGTGAGTGACTGCATTGTGAACAGAGGTACCTAATGGAATCGGTCTGGTCCTCTCAGAGAGCAAATCCAGCCTGTAATCAGTTAACTATATGCCTTGCACATAGAAACTATCCTTAATACTTTCATTGTTGCAGACTTCCTTTTCTGTTTATATAGACTCTAATTTTGGAGGCTGAGCAGGTTTTGATTTTTCCAGAAAAAGCAGCAGTGGTAATTTTTAGCACAAGCCTGCTTTCCAGGTTGCTGTACCTAACCATGTTGCTAAATGGCTCCTCACAAATGTGGCAGCAGGTTTTTGCCTCTGTGCTCTTAGGATATAACTCCTTTCAAATCTTTCCTAAAGGTACAGTCAGGCTGCTTCAGTTCTGTTTCTCATGGATAATGGTTCTGCAACAAATAAACATTTTCATTCAGACAGTGATAGGTAGGGAAAGAATGGCTTCTCCTTGAATGGCAGCTTCATTTTTTGTAACTCAGGTTTTTTACCTAATGAACAAAAAAATCTCACAGGAACAAAGTCGATGTGATTACAGGTTAAAGAGTTCACCTAGAATTTTGTATTTAAAATATTTGTGAGGTTTTTTAAAACTGCAGTGTAGGTGGGGATGAATTAGTGCATGAAGCCAAGGATTTCACATGGAAATTATGTATGGTAATAAATATATACTAATCCAAGAATTATACTTACTCCACATGAGGTGCAAAGTTCTCTGGAATGATTAAGACTTAAGAAATGAATATATACTTTTGGGTGATATAAATATGTTTGCTAATTTCTCTTTCCAGTCCAGGATTATTTTGGTTAATGACTTCTTTTACTTTTCTCTACCTGTCCTTCTGTTAAAAACTGGAATACAGTCTGTGGCTGGCTGTAAAATACAACTTTTAAAACATCAGAAAAATGATCAGGAAACACGATTCACTGGTTAAAAAAGAGACTAAATCTCAGACTATTTACTGTTTAAATGATGCATAATTCAGATGTAGACTTAGGGCCAGGAAAGTATCTGTCAATAACACTGCATATTTCAGGTTCAAGTGTGTTGACAATACATGTGCTTATGTATGAAAGTTGCATCCAATTTAACATTAAGGAGTGAAAACTGAGTCTTTGTAGTCTTTTCCTTCCTGCTCTTTCCCCCTCCTCAGCCTGCAATAAGCATTACTGTTAGTTCAACGTACTTGCACAGGTTTAGCTCTCATGAAAAGAGCAGCTGCTCACAGGCTGCTTCCTTCTTGTGTATCTTTCCAGCATTGACCCTTCGGGTTTTCTCTCCTAGCGCCTTTGCATGTGCTCTTTGCTCATGGCTCGTGTGACTGACTGTATTTACTTTCTACCTTGCAGAGAATGTATTTTGCATGAGGGTCAACAATCTTCATCCTCCGTCTCCAGAAATTGTTCATACTGTGTCATAGTTCCCATTAAGTAGGTGCTTCGCAAATATTTGGTTAGTGGAGTAGCAAAGGAATGGTAAATGAAATCCACCCTGCCTCTACAGTGGCAGATGAGTCGAAGAGAGAGGTGCTGTAAGGGCATTATCTTGTGGCCTGTTTTAAACACTTGAATGTGACAAGATCAGTCTGGACTGCATGTGGTTGAGTAAATAGCCAGCATCTATCTAAGTGCAGCTGCGCCTTATGCCTCTCTCTGCTCAGGGTATTTCCAGACAGTTGATTTCTGCTTTGTGTGAGTGTTGCTGCTCTGATGCTTCATTAATAGTTGCAAAAAACTACTTCAGTGACTGCCTTGAATCTTAAGGCAGCCTACAGTTACGTCTTTCAATCAATGTAATTTCTTTCTGGGGAGTACCAAAGTTTGATGAAGGGGGATGGAGGAAAGGAAGAGAAGCAAGTGAGAGGTTACCTTCGGTGTCTCCTGTATTTCTTGTAAGTCAGGAGTTATTAAAGGCTGGTTAGAGTGGACTAAGAAGAGAGGCAGTTAAGCGGGATGACAACTTGGTATGAGCGCTTCAAGTGCTTCTTGGTCAAGTGTCCTGGGTTCAGCTGTTCCAGCTACCAAGGAGAAAAATGACTACTGCTGCTGAACCCAGGACATCAAGGTATAACTGTGAGCTGGTAACAGCCTCCAGCAGGTTGGATCTTGGATTTTATATGCTTGTGGATAGGAACTGATAACAACTGAAATAGCAACCTGTCAGAAAGGTAAGCAGATGCTAGTGAGGTGTCTCCCAGTTGTTTCGGGTATGAGATGTTTCTTTTTTGCTAAAAACACCAGCAGACTGCTTTGAAAGTGTCTTCATGTCAGGCTGTGAATACAAGATTTGCTTTTGGATTTACTGCTTGCCAGGAGACATCAGAGTAGGCAGGGTATTTAAGCCTATTGTTAAAAGCACTTCGTTGCCAAATTCAGCCTGCTACTCAGACACATTAATAGCATAAGGAAAGAAGGCAATCTGTAACTCCAAGTAAGGTAAAAAGTAAGTTACATAAATTTCTTTGAAACAATTTACTTAATGTTTTTGGATATTATTTTCATCTTTATTGCACTAAATGCCTTTAATATGCTTTTAAAGTGTTAACAACAAAGTGGGTGTTCTAAGGATAAATTAGACTTGTAGTTTTCCCTAGGTTCTTTAAAACAACTAATACAGTAATTTGTGAAATCAAACATTCTTCCTTTAAGCACTCTCAAGGAATCCACCACAAAATTATTAAAATGACTATATAAATATGGGATAGATGCTCTTAAAGAGTCAAATAAGCATTACAGTAACTTTACTGAAGATGCATTTCTTCACTCTTGAGCGGAGCATCAAGGCTTTCTTCTGGTCTGGACTTTTCATCTCCTCCCGAACGCTCATTAAACCAGAGTTCAAATGTCTGGTGTGCTGAGATGGCCTCAGGAGCTGAGAGTGAGGTTATTGCAGTGATGTTCATCTTAGCAAGGTGCTCCTTTTCTTGAAAACAGCAACAAAAGGACTCTTACAGCTGGTGATGGTTTGTGGGTTAGGGCTTCTGAAAGGGAAGTTGGACAATAGTGGTTTAAATACAACTGTAACACTCTTCTCCCAGCATTTGCTCTTTCAGGAGATTCTTTAAATGTCAAAATTCATATGTATTGAACAAAAGTCAGTGGGAGCTGTTTCTGTTGGGCATTCCTGAAAAACAGACCAGGAGTGCACTAAAGTGGGCTCCAAAAATCCATGGAAGGTTGGGTGCTGAAGACACAGGTGCACCAGCCATGTTTCAAATGGGGTAACTGGTTTCTGACAAGCACAGCTCATAGTCAGGAGCCCCTATATGTTCTCAATTTGCTTGTGAAACCATATGGCTTCAAAAACAGCTTATGCCAATGTCTCCAGCTCATGTGAGATGAAGTAAGCTACAGTGTCAAAACTGAATTTTTTTGCTGGCATAAATTAGACCTACGTTGTGGCTTACTAGTTACAGTTTTCAAGGGCAGAGCTAGCTTTAACTTCATTATGACCCAGACAAAACTAATAGTTTCCAGATGGTAAACCAAAGTGAAATAACAGGAGAATACAGAATTCTGTATATATAACTTTCATATGTACTAAAACCTCAAAAGAAGTCACTCAGATGTCTTTCTGGGTAGTACTAGTCCTTAATTCCACCTTACTGTTGAGGAAACTTGGCAGCTTTCCTTGTGGGATTAATCTGAACTAGTCATATTCAGTTCTGCTTGACATGTTTTATTTCATTAATGAGTCACTGAGAAACAAAACCTCTACTTGCTCAGTGAGGGATAAGTTATCTCAGTTCTTTGTGAATACCTATGCATTGGTTGCTCTAGAACTTATGCCATGACAGTCTATTTGTGCTGCAGGTGATAATCAGGGACCCTTGTGCTGGAGATAGTGGAGGACCTTACCTGTTAGGCAGTGTACAAACATGGAACAAAATACTAGCTCTTGCTTCTAGGTCTTTCAGTCCTGGGTCTGGTAGGCACATTCACTACTGCAGATAGAGTGATCGCAGTACAACGCCATCTGTTTATCCATCATTCAGTATTTTAACAGAGATTAATACAAGGCTATTTTTAGCACTGGCAGATAGATGATGTGTTATTTTAGAACATGTATTTATTTAGTGTTTTCTTTGATGGTATCTGTGTTACTGCTTGAGGTCACTTGGACCAGCCAGGGCTGCATGAGTCATCTTTATGCAGGGGGTTCACACATTGTGATCTAAAACATTCCTTTTTACCTCTCTTCCTTCCACCACCCCCACCCCCCGAGTATGACCCTAGAAAAACAACATAATCCTCATGTTGTGCCAAGTGCAGCTCTCCTGAAAATTGGCTTTAGTTGATCTGTCTTGCCTTCTGCACTTATCTAGTACTAAACAGTAGAAGTGAGAGGGAGACAGTACAGAGAGCCTGAAGATAAGACAACATTTTTACACTGCTGGCAGCCTCCCTGTGTTTGAAGCCTGGAAAGAAGCCTTCAGTCCAAGGAAGAAAACCAGAGATGAGCCCTGGAAAGATACATCTTCCTGATAATCTGGAGCAGAGATTTTATTTTCACTGCTGTTTGAATTCAGATTTTGGAATTTGTGATACAAAGTTTGCTGTCCGATAAGGATCGTATTGATGATCTGAAGGTCATACATAGCTGTAACTGTAAGCCTAGGCAGAGGTAGGGTGCACTTCAGAAATTATGAATTGCTTTAGACTTTGAAGTTTTACAAACCTATTCTTATGTTTTACTTTATACACTTAGAGTCACTGGAGTAAATGTATTGGTTTTCTTCTTTCTAGGTGTCCAAGATAGGATACCTGTCTTTTGCATAAGGTAACCCTTAGCAAGTTTTGCATTGTTTTTCTTTTGTATTATATTTTATTTTGTAGACTATAAATTTACCTTGGGAAAATGTCTGTGTGACAAGTTTGCAATACTTACACAAGTATTGAATTGGAGCATGGTAGTGTTTTAAGACTTGCAAAGAAATCTGATTATGCCCTTGGAAAAAAAAAAGCATAGTTTTTCAGTCCTTTGGGGCTTAGGCATAGCAGTTCTTGGTCAAGCATTCAGTATTATTTAGTTGTCTTCACTGTGTCTAGCAGTTGTATGTATTCTTGCTGTGAAATAGGTAAAATTCTGTTTGCTTGGGCATTAGAGAAATCTTATGCATTGGCATTCCAAAAGATAGCATGACACAAAAACATGTCAAACAAGGCTCTCCTTAAGTGAACCCATATTGCTGAGGGAGAAGGCCATAGTGAATTTTGAAGCCGAAGTTCAAATTTAAATTGATGTGAATTGATAAGCAGTTGGTTTTTGTTAATATACAACCGATTTTAATTATGGCTTGCATTTGTATTTAATGACACAAGTTCCATCTTTTGAAGCAGGAAGGTCCACTGTGTGCCAGTCTCCTGAAGATCCTTGACAGTGAGCTGGCAGGCAAGAGTTTGTTTTTTTAACAGAGATCCTTTTTTAAATCCCCTTTGTCAAGCTTCATCTGATAAATTGCAAAGCAATGCAGTAAACTGGAATTCTTTTTCCTAAGTAATATAAAACAACCTTAAATACCCTGGATACACAAAGTGGAAAATAAATTAATCAAACCAACTTTTTATACTTGACATCTTAATTTATTTATTCTTCTAAAAAGCCAAGGAAGTATCCGAAGACTATAATCAGTTGAACTCACAAACATGCCTTAAGATTTCAAAACTAGATCTCTTCTTTCATAACATTTTTTAGTTAGGGGACCAGAAAAGGAAAACAAGCCATTTTGCTTTTTTGACTCCCACTTGGTTTCTCAACTCTGAGTGACCTATCTGTTCAAATCTGCTGGCTGAAATGAAGAAAATATTCTACCTGCACCTAAAAAACAAATTAGTTACCCAAAGCTTGTTTTGTAGCTCAGCAGAACCTGATTATTTCAGTTTTCAAGTACTTCAATGTCGGCAGCAAAAACAAAAGTCAAAATCGTTGTGTGTGCAGGAAGTTCAGTCATTAGTGCCGGTTACTGTTATTTCTTATTTTGTGATACATTTTACAAGCATATTGAATTTAAAACTTCATTTAAATTTGGATGAATCTTTATTCACCTTGTAATAATCACGTCTAAGACTGCTGGCAGCACTTCCAGCTTGAGAGGTTTAGCCCATAGCCTGAACCTTTTAAGCTAAGGAATTGCAGAAAGAAGCCTTTCTCTGCTGACTCTGCGTGAGACCTTGCAGTGAGCAGGATTGGCAAATGATCCTTTTTTGCAGGCTTGGTCTGGGTTTTAGCTTTGGTTCATCAGATGACCAACCACACACCCATGCAGGTCAGAAGAGGAAAAATGATGGTGCAAAAGCAATGAAAGATGGGAAGGTCAGAAGTGCTGTTTCTGTGGTGATACTGGCAATGCTGACTTGTTTGAAGCATATGTTCTTTTCAGAAGCACCTGTGGCTCACTGAACCTGTTTTCCTCTTGAGTCCTTTCTTGTAAATAGGCAGAGGTGTCTCCTAGATTTCCTGAAAAATATGCCTGTAAGAACTGTGCATTTTCAGACAAATGTTTTATAAAATCATAAAAGCATCCATAAATAATTGAGAGAAAAAAATCAAATGCGATGAAGAAAAAGCCTGAGCTTACAAGCTTGGAATTAGATGCTTTTAATCCATCCTAGTTTTTGTATCTTTCCTGATGGCAGTGAAACAACAGGCACATTCCTTAACTTGCTGCATGTGTACTTCCCCCTGACTCCTCTTGGCTTGGAGGGCTGTCAACTTACCCTTCAGCCACCCCACCTTTCTGCCAGTGTAGAAATTAATTAACAGTAGAAATTAATGGTTGCCTTGTATACAGGAAGTCCACTCACTAGTGCAAGTTACTGTTATTTTTCATTTTATGATGCATTTTACAAGGTGTGACAGTTTTTGGTCTCAGTGTCCTTAAGGAAAATGGCCGTGGCTTGTGCCGTTTCTCTTTGAAAACAAAAAAGTCTTCAGTTCTTTAGGCTTATATTCAAATTAAAACTAAGGGCAGTGTTTCCTTTCTAACATTGCGTTTCAGAAAACATTTCTTAGACTGAAAATGGAAAAACGAGTGTGTGCACAGAGGAATGTGGAGGGCATAAGGGTGCACATTCCAGATCGTGTGAGCTGGTGCGGTGATGCAAAGCAGCTGTGAGTCGAGTTAACTGGCCCTTATAGTGTGCAGGCAGTCTGCTCATGCCTCCAGTCCCAAAAATGTTGCTTGGTTTGACACTATATGGCTTCAACTCTTCAAAAATGCAATGTTGTGCTCACTGTGGGTGCATATTGTTAACTTTTAATTTGCATTGGAGAATTTTCTATATTAAGATTATCATGAATGGTTGAAAATGCGTGTTTGTAGCTCAGGGCTTTTAAAATTAATTTATATGTGTATGTGTGTAAAATATGTGTATTCTTGCTTAAGTGATAGATCTATTAGATGCCTTTAATGTGGATTTTCAAGTATGGAAGTAATTAAAAAGCTAGATTTTTTTTTTCTCCTACTGTTCATCAGCAATACATAACCCGAGTCAAACATCAGTGATGAGAGTTTCTGTGAGCTAGTTCTGCTCTCTGAGTCTTGGAAATGTGATTCTGGATTCCAGGACAGGAAATGAGTGGCAGCTGATCAAATACTGGCATCAACCACCTAATCACAGGAAATGCTTTTTGACTGGATTTGGGGCAAAGTTACCATAGATAGCATAGTAGGAACTGCTACAAAATTTTCTTATCTCTACAGATTGTTTCTGACTTCACAGTAGAAGTGATATTTTATTGTCACTGCTTACTGGTGTCAAGATGGAATGACAAAGCTTGGTAGTTTCTGTTTGATCTCTTTTCAGAGGCACCATGACACCAGTGCATGTTCAGATTAAAAGCACTGAAACCTCTAGACTTGCTTTTTATTTATGGGCTATGACAAATACAAATAGAAAGCAGTTTTATGCCTACCGAACGCATCCTATTGTCCCCCTAAGCTCATGGAATCCTCCAGCAACAAAAGCCTGGCCTGTAAACTAAGGGAAGGGGTCGTGCAATTATATTACATTGCTTTTAACAAATTACGTTTTGTTTTGCATCAAAGGATAAGAAAGATGTTTGCCTTGAGTTATATAATCATTTCAACTCCCAGTTTAATCAGACTAGGAGGATGATGGGACTTTAATGGTGATGGTCCCTGGCAGCTCCACTGCACCCTGCTCCCTTCCCCTCAGATCCCTCTTGTTCAGCAAGGCTGGGAAGGCTTTCTACAGTTATGGAATACTAGGCAGTAATTTAAATACTCAGCCTGCAGCAAAATGAACATTGCAGTTGTTATATCTGGGCAGTAAATATCCAATGAAGTAATGATAATAAATCAGTGAAATTTTATATATAGCATTACTGCAAAATAAATTGGGATTCTGTGTGGAATTCCAGAGCAGAAACAAAACTCAGCTCATTGTAAGCACACTAGGATGCTGTTCTTTCCTAAAAACTCAACAACAGTTGCTTCAGGAGCCAGTAGCCGGAAGCTGTATATATAGGCATGAATGTGTATTTTAATGTCTGTGAGAAAGGGAGAGTAATGCATGTTTGGAAACTATATATGGGAGAACAAGTAAGGATTCCTGCCTTGATCACCACAGAAGAGGTGAACAGGACGGTGCTAAAACAACACTTAAACAATCCCAAATGTCTGTTCTAAGGTTGCTACCCAGCTTGAGCTCATTTCCATTTCTTTGGGACTTAAGGCCTTTCCTGTCTCCTCCCAGAAGCTGTCACATTGTCCTGACTAGGAACAACTGATTTTGCTCTGACAGCATTTCCATAAACAGAGTCCATACAGTGGATGCATGCAGCAAAAAATGTCTGGATGGCATCCTGATAAAATCTGGAAGAGTGGTTACCCTCCAGGGTGACTTCAGACTTGTTAGCCTGACCTCAAGCATTACACTGCTTTAAAATACAAAATTACGTGGTAAATGCAAGAGGAAAACAGTGCAACCAGGATGCATCAGAAAGATAAATTAAGGCACTTCCAGGGATAGGGTGGCAGTAGCTTCACTCGGCAACTTGTTCCGCCCCATATGAATTCCTATCCCCATAAGAAGCTCAACTGGTGCACAGCAGCAGCCATCCGTATGTACCCATGTAGCAAAAGCCATAAGCTTTCAGGGGAGACCTTACCACCTTGTTGCAGTATTTAAAGGGTGGCTACAAAGGAGACTCCCTTTTGATTAAGGGATCACATGGAGAAGATGAGTGGTAATGGGCACAGGTTAATCCTGAGGAGGTTCCGACTGGGCGCAAGAGGAAAATAGTTCACAATGAGCACAATCACCATTGGAATAATCTTCCCAGGGAAGTGGTGGATTCCCCAGTGTTGGACACTTAAGATTCATCTGGCCAGGGTGCCATGCTTTACCTAGGAAGGTTGGACCAGATGATACTTCAGGTCCCTTCCCACCTGGTATTGTATGGTTCTACGATTTCTCTAAACCGAGGAAATGGAATACTCTGAACTTTTAGTACACAATTTTGTGTGGCACTGCGCAGGAATTTTTACTTCTCCTGGAGGATATAGGTTGGGAGCTAAAAAATGTTTTAGCACAAACTTGCTGGCAGGGCAAGTTCTGTTGGTGGTACTCTGTTTACTCTGTAGCATCCATGCTACCAGGGACAACTGTGCTGCTTTACAGAACAGTTAAATACTTGTAGCGTGACCTTGATGTACTTGCTTCTGGTGCCACTCATCTGCAGTTAATTAACTTTATAAATCAGATTTATATAATGCAAATGGTATTGCTTCTGTTTTCAGAAAATTTGACTCATGGCTTCAGCCTTTGCCTAATCTATTGCCAGAAACAGCCAGAAGGAGTTGTGTTTTAATGTCATCTTCTCACAAGTCAACAATTTCCTAGATAATAACATATTTGTGAGAGTGGAATGTGACAGCACATTAAAGTATGTTACCAGAAAACCTATTCACAAGTTGATGGTCTTTCCTTAATAATAATGATAATGTGAAATACGTTATCTTCACTATGCCAGTGTAAAAATAACAAAAATATTCGGGTTTTCTACAGTTGTTGTTGGCTCTGAACAATAATGAAGCCCATCTGATGCCTTAAATTATTGCTCGATGATATTTATTCTGTGGCCATCTCAGTTTGTCGTTTCTTGGGCAAGATGTTTTTAAAGCCTTCCTCTTTATTGAGCAGCTGAGTTGTATGTGTTACATGCAAAATCGTTCCTTGGGGTTTTTTTCATGTTACGCTTTGCCTTTTTTTATTAAAGTTTTCTTTCTATTGAATTTCATTTTGCAGATATAGCATTCAGTTAAGGCTACAGCGTCTCTGTATTTGTTCAACTGCTGACTGGAATTTTGTGTTTAACTGTGTGGACTCATTCTTCCTGCTCAGAAGAATTATACTTGAAATACATGATCTTAAAAGCTCTTATGAGGTATAAGCATTATTGAATAGACTAAGTCTGCTTTCTGTTTGGTTGGTTTGGTGGTTTTCCTATCCCGAGTAACATGATTCATGGAACGTAAGTGTAATTTTATTTCTTTTTGTTCCTGTTTGTTGAACTCTTCTTCCAGAATCCACAATAGATCATTTAGAAAATTAGTAAAACATTTATTTCTGAGTTGCATAGTACTTTGTATCTAGAACTGAGCTTCCATTCGTTAATGTCATGGGTTCAGCCTTTCCCATTGGCTTAAATAAATACTTGGTGTCTCCTAGCATTCTCTGTGAATCTTTCGGGACAAAGCCGAGTGAACTTAATCTCTGGCCAGATAAGGGTTATTTAATTAGACAAATATAGACCAGATTGCTATCAGAACTTGTGACAATTATATGTATCTTAAATCCATATTTCAAATAATAATTGAAGGCACCTAGTGCTATCAAAGATTGTATCAAAGTGCGTCAATTTCCCCTCACACAAATTGAAGTTTAAAAAAGATGACTTGAGATATTTCTGCTCAAAAAATAAAATGTATTTTTATCAGCTTAGTGTATCAATCACTAGCTAATAGCTCACAAATTGTTGTCTGAGCTGTATGCCTTGTCTTGTTTTCTTTTCAACCATTGCATTAGCAATCAAGGATTGAGCAATCAAGAGCTCATCTGTATTATGTGCATCACAGCTCACCCCAATCTGAAGGACTTTCTCTGCTCTCCAGTTTGATTTTGGACTGAGGCTGCCCTTCTTTTTTTGTAGGCCATTTGCTACTCAGACTATTTTGCATGTCAAAAATCTCCACTGCAAATAAGTCACATTTATTCTATTTTCAATTTCATTGATGCGCACTAGTGTCTTTGTACATACTATTGCATTTGTCCTATCTTCTTAGGAGAATGAGGGATTATCATGACAGGCAGTGTATCTGAGCTGCTTAGTTTATATTTAGTCTTTTGATTATTTGGCACATTACGATGTGTTAATTTTTGCACTCATTGAAAGGTGTAAGCAGATTCACGGGAAGTTTAACCAAATCTGTAGAAATGTGGTTTTACGCTTGTCTGTCAGTATACAGCAGATGTTATGGATTTTCTAGCCTGTGCAAATGTCCAAGACACTTGCAAGACTTAAAAACTTGCATCAAAACGTTTGTAAAGGGAATGTGATATTGGTGCTTTTGTTGTAGGTTCTTTAAACACTGTCATTCCAAACTCTAAAGAGGAGTCATAAACAAGCTATAGAGTGCTTCATTTGGATTTTGGGCCCTGATATTCTGAATTTAAACACCAAGAAATCAATGCTCTTCAGAACCATTTTTTAGCTGTTTAAAGACTATGTGGTGTGTCACAATATCCTGCTTGGAACTTTCTTGGGTATGTCACAATATCCTGTTTTCCACATGGGAACATGTACTACAGACCTTCCATCCCCAAAAATAATCGTCGTACTGTTGAAAGCAGCAACTAAAAAGTCTCATGAAAACATTCGGGCATGTTTTTGTTTGTTCGGCTTGTTGGGTTTTTTTTACACAAAGGCAGACCAGAACACTTGAGAAAGGCTTGCTTCTTTTTTGATAAAAATAAGTTAGAAATTGTGTTTGTTTCTCAGAATTTCTAAATCCACAAAGTGTATCTAATATTTCTTCTAAGTATTTCAGATACTGTGTTTAGTACTTTGGGAGAAGTATGTCTTTCCACATTAAGGCAAATTGAAAAACTTTTGATTCATCTTGGCCTAGTTTTCTAGCATTAGGTTATTGAATTTCCTTGAAAGCCAACAATCTAATGACAGGTATCTTCTGAACTGTAAGAACATGAAGCTACTCTAGCTGCTGGTAGATGTTCTGAAACATGTAAAACTTTAATGCTTGTTACTCTGCCACCTGGGTGGGCTTTTATGTTGGTTTGGGGGTTTTCCCTCCATATACCTTAAATTAATCTGATCCTAAACACTGAGAAAATCAAATACTTTATCCTGTGTTTTTCTTAGTCATACAGTTGCTTTAATTTCAGGACTTCTTTATGAGTAGGTTATCATAAATTATTTATAAGGAAGTCACCTGTGCCATTTAAGCTCCTACCACATTGTGTAGTAATTAGAAATGTCTTGGTAGATACTCTTTACCTTGTGCTTTTAGGGAAAAAAGAATAAAAAAGATGAATTTTTGTGTGATTGAAATGATGAAAACCTCATTTAAAACAAATTAAGGAGTATTTTGCTGAACTGATTTATTTCTCTTCAGCAGAACTTAGCTTAACCTTTTATTTCTTTTGCAAGAATGGCTTTGAGTGTAATTTAAACTGTCAAATGACATTTATCAAACGATGGTGTTGCCCTGTAACAGGCAAATGTCTTCCACAAAATTGATTAGCTGCTGACCTCATCCACCCTTTTCAGACCCTTCAAGGTAGATTTCAAAGAGTTGTAAAATAATCACGTCACTTTCAGTTTATACTTCAACACAAGGCGTTTACTGTCCTGGTAGCAATACTGCAGTGTGTTCCACATCTGAGAAGGAGAGGATGTAAATGCCTGCCTATAGCTCTGCCTGTCACCACCCAGCCCGTTGTGTTTTAACCTACACCCCTACTCCTTGAGAAATAGGAACGGCTTTGGAAATGGCCTTTTACAGGATAATAGAACAAATAATATTAAGAAACTCTATCTTCTAGATGATTGTGCTTTAGTAATCAGGACAGTGCTGTTCAGTAAGGCCTGCCGGGTGTTCAGTTATCAAGAAGGTGCCAGAAGAATGAAGAATAATAGTCTCCTAAATGTGAAATTTTATACACCAAACAGTTTTCATCTGTTGCATGCTTGTTCTGCAGCCTCATTTTGTAAGAGCGATCTATTAGAAGCCAATAGGCTTGCTTTTGTTAGCGTTAGCCTACCAGTAAATGAATTAACTGTGCCTTTGAAGAAGTCTTTGGCCCTGTCAAAATGGTGACTCCATGTCTGAACAAAAAGTACTGCCTGATATTGTTTTCTGTTCAGAGCTCTGTGCAAGTTTCCTTGCTAAAGAAGAAACTGAGATGCAGAAAGTAAACCATGAACATAAAAATCTCAGGACTGCTGGTGGTGTTAAAAGTTCAGGTCTATTTTTAGACCTCAATAATTTCTTTATTCCAAAGCCTCTTCCACTCCAACTTCTTCCAAAATCTGCATTTAAAAATACACAAACTTGTGAAAAATGCACTTGACTTTCTCTCAGAGTAACAAACCAGTTGTAGCTTGTTTGTCTCAGCAGATCAGACTTGTGTGAATAGGCTTTCAGTTCAGAAAGAGAGTTGGGAGATAAATAAGAGCTGAAGAGAAAGTAGCACTTCCACAACTTCAGCCACATCCAGCATCAGGAGAAGCAGGAATTTTCCTGTGTGTGAAATTGCCAAGAGCCATAACTGCAACTGAGATCTTTAATCAAGCTGTTCAGCGTGAAAACACCTCATCCCTCCATAGGTTCAGCCAGCGAATCTGTCTGCCTGATATGTTAAGAGGAAACAGTATCTATGCTGCATATTAAAACTGAGATATTAAATACAAGAAACTATGTACAGAATTAAGTCTTTAAATAGGAAGAGTTTTGAAAGGAACCACTAAGCATTGCTAAGTAATGTGAATGTCATTTGTGATGTGCTTGCAGTGAAATCTTTTGGACATTGATGTACATGGTTTCTCTGATTTTTGTAATTTGTTGGTTTGGTTTGGTTTTGTTCTTTGGTTTTATATGAGTAATACCAGTTGTAATGTGTTACACAGGTTTCTTGCTGCAGCATCGTAGTGATAGGCGTCAGCATGTATCTGTTGGAGAACAGGACCATTGTTCTGGCTCCTCTAGCTAAACATGCAATATATGCCGTGAATTGCCTTTATTATATGCTGCTTAAATATCTCATTGTCTCCTTTGCATACAAGCAATTTATTGCTGCTTATGTTCTGACAGAATGAAAACTAATGTTTAATTATGCATTGCCCTAGTAATGTGGTGTTTAGGGTGAATGTATCTGAATTAAATAAGGGCCATTAATAATGCCTAACCATTTATGATATATTCATTGCTTGATTTCAAATCATATAAATTAGAGAAGCTTATTTGAAATGTCACCAATGTAAGATGGCTTTGTGGGGACACCTCTCTGTGTGCTAATTTCAGAATCATTACCAGCTGAGCCTTACTATTTATTCAATGTCCAGTAGGCTTTTATTATTCCCTTATTTGCAGCTTAATTACAACCTCTGTTTTCCTGACAGTGTGAATTCAATCCTAAACCTGCAGGAGCAAAATGAGTTGTAATCAGTTGGTTTTTGCCGGAAAGCCTCCTTTAGCTTTGGCCCCCTCCCACCTGCCATGACCCAGCCACAGCTCTAAGCAGATCCCTACAGTCACAGTGTTTATACCGTGTGTTTCAAGGGGTGATGCTAGTCAGAGGCTTTTAAAATTGTTCTTTCTTATGGCTCATAAGGTGTAACCATCTCAAACACCTGGTTTTATACCAGTATCAGAGAGATATTTGAATAAATTGATTAAAGGGATGATTCTGGGTCACTTTAGTATGTTGTGTGCATGAATTTACAAATTGTGTTAATAGACATGAGGTATTTATACATAATATGTGTGGTTACTGTGAAACTGAAATATTAGTTGTTCATATTTAAAATAATCCATTCTCTTAAGGCTATTATATGGGATTTAAGCTCCTCAAAAATATAGTAAACATTGTCTGGTTCAAGTAACAGGACAAACTGCCACGAAGTTTTGCATTGACAGCAACAAATAAGGGCAGTTAAAGGATGTAGGTTTCAGGACTAAAAGAACTTTATTTCTCTGTATGATGCACTTGCATTTGTTATAGAAATGCTATAAATGGGGTCTATTAGCAGTAACTGTAATTAAATGAATGTCTGATCTTGAGTCCTCAGCAAGAAGTCAGTCCTCTGTCCAGTGAGCTCTTTCTACTTCATTTATGCATCATGATTATCTCTTAGGGGAAATTCTTTCTTGCTTATGATTTTGTTATATTCAGTAGCAGTCCTTAGAGGAAAATGGATGTTTCCTGTTTCTTAAGTAATTATTACAGTTACTGTAATTGGGAAATAACTAAACTTTCATCCTCAGTCACATTTAATTTGCTCTTGTGAAGAAAGCTAGCTGTATGTAATGGGTAATGTGAAGAGATGCACACAATGCTTGGCAAATACTTAGTTTTCTGTCATGCTTGACTTCAAAACAGAGAAAAAGAAGCAAAATTTTAATCCAAGATGAGTTGGAAGACTCAAAATGTCTTTTGTGCTTCGTATTTAGTGTCTTTCAGATGTGACTGTTTCTTTACACGGTGATGGCAAAGCAGAGAACTGATCTCTCTGACCTTTCCCTTTCCTTTTAACTTTCCAAGAGCTGCTTGTGGGGAAGTTTGGATATTGTTTCTTCTCCCTCCCCCCACAATGTGGTTCCAGTTTCCACCAAGATCTAATGACACGGGTATTCCTTTCTGTCTTGTGTGCACTTTCCAATCTGGCCTCATCAAATCTATCCAAAAATGTATTATTGCACAAAGAACCAGACCTTACACTTGAAAGGTTTAAATTAATTAATGGCCTGTGCCACTGGGACATACCATTATTCAGCTGGTGTGCTATATCAGAGGTCATTTGCACTGTGTGTTCATCACTTGCTTTTTTATTTTCTTATCTGCTAGAGAGGAATTCCCTAAATATTAGAGAAATTATTTTTGCGTACTTCCAAGCTGGATAAATCTAAAAATAAATTTACAAATAAATACCCTTCCGTTTGTCTGCATTTTTTTTTTTGCCTGGTTTGGGGTTGAGGAAAATGCACACTCATGTGTGGCTGGGAACTTCCTAAAGTGTTTTGGAATTTCTGCTTACAATAAAAGAATCTCTGAAGTATGCAGGTATGAGCACATTTGGCTCTGTTATTCTGCTATGTAGGTGACATCTCTAAGGCCTACAAATAAAACTTGTACTATTAGAGTACGTATATAAATATTTGCAGCACAAAAGCAAACTTGTAGAGAAACTTTACATCAGCAAAGTGAGAAAGCAAATGCATGTGAAAATTTGAATCATGCAATTTTGATAATTTAAACCCCAAATTTGCAAGCAAACTTGCTGTTATTGTAGGTAATGGAAGATGTTCTTTGTATCACTTTTGCCTAGAATGTACTTGTGTGTAGGTCTCTTACTCCTCTTTCAAGCATGGAATTTGTTATATGGTCTGGCAATCTAAAAGATAACACTGTATAAGCAAATCTAAAGTTCCATATCTCTGCATAGTATCTGCTTGTCCCTAGTTTTATTTGTACAACAGTTACACTAGTTCTGCAGGCTCGTGAACCTGCCCTGTGGGTTCAGAGTGAGATTGATATATGGTGATAGCAACTGTACTAAAGAGCATGTATGTTAGATGTAGTGATTTTCAATCAACATTTTGTTATTTTATGTCATTTTTAATGAGGTGTCAGCATGATTTATTAGGTTTGTACAGCTGGGTTTTCAAAAATTTACTGGAGTTTCTTCTTTCGCTCCCCTTGAAGGGAGGAAAGATCATTCTCCCTACAACTCCAGGGAGCAGAGCGCACTCAGCCCATCCCAAACATCTTTCTATTTCCTTTCTCTGATCTGCTGTATAACTGCTGTGCCTCTGTCTAGAACTTACCAAAGAAGCACTCTGTAAATTCAACAGATTTTATCAGGTTTTGTGTGGGCTGCAAGGGTCTGAATAATAAAAATGAGATGTCAGGGACTGTTACTGGGACTTGAAAGTACTGAAAAGTGATGAGGCCACCTGGCCTGCCTGCTTGCACTGGTTTCTTTCCTCTGTTTAAAAGCTAAGAGGCTCCTCACTGCTTACTTGTTTTGTTTCATTTTGGTTCTGCAAAAGGTCATACTCGCACTGAGTGCAAGTCCACTTTTATAACCTATAGCTGCTTCAGTGAAAGTTTCTCCAAAAGCCTCTCTTCAGCAGGATAGCATTTACAGGCAACTAACAGCTTCCTAGTTGGAAACAGTGTTGGATAAGCAGTGCTGAGAGCAAAAGAGCACCCCTGTGTTGCTATATCCACCCTTAGTTGTGCATTTGTATTCATATGGAGTGGGTTTTCACTCTAAACCCTGTAGAAAACTGCTGAAGCAAAATGCGCTCTGCATGAGCAAACAGACTTGACTTGGGTAAATTGAGGTGCGTGACCAGGGTGTAGAGCATTAAGAACATAGGTAAAATGTATGTCATGGGTATTTGGTGACTGTTGTTGTAATGGGTATCTCATTCATGATTCGAAAGCACCGTTGTTTGCTAACAATACTCTGTCTTGCATTTATCAAGTTCTAAAGCTTACTAAAGTAAGGCTAAATTGATACATGCAATGATAAAAATATGCCTACAGAATAGGTATCTACAATTTTTATGATTAGATACGTTTCTATAATTAGATAAAAGCTTTCTACGATTTCTATGAGGTGTGGTCAGAAGTGGACTTCAAATATATATGAAAAAAGCAAGTCTTGAAGACTATTTCTCTCAAAGCTAGAAAGAATAGATGGTCCCCACAAATGTAACAAAATAAGGGGAAACCTTGGAACTTTTTCATCTAAGTAAAAATTTAGCTATTTAGTTTGTCTTACTTGAACAATCAAAAAGATGCTTACGAGAACTTGCCTGAGTTCTGTGCTAGTGTGAGAAACAACCCTCCGTTTATTGAGCCCAAAGTGTGTGCATTCACGCATAAGCAAGATTTCACTTGATTTTCTATGAGGAGTTCAAGACGTAAACATGTAAGACTACTTTGTAGGCTGCAAAGGTTAATAGCCATTTGAATTACAGAATTTGGATTATTTTTCGAAAGCATAGCTCAATTGAGGAAATAAGAACTATGTGTTGGGATTAAAGACCATTTTGCTGGCGTCCTCACTGACCTTCCATAAAAAGTACACACCAGTTGTGCTTTGAAGCACTTCCCCTCTCTCCCACCCCCCCCTCCAGAAACTAGTGTAAATATGGAATGCTGTTACTTCTTTTCCAAAGTGTGATCACGTTTAATCTGGAAAGAATAAAACTGTTTTTACCTTCTTTTACTTATGTTTGCTCTTAGGTCATACATACAAGAATTAGTAGACTGAGTAACATTAAGAGACATGCAGCATTTTTGCAAAGACAAAAGCATCTAAATATATTCTGTTTTCTCTAGATCAATGAACTGAGCCATGTTCAAATCCCTGTTATGTTGATGCCAGATGATTTCAAAGCCTACTCAAAGATAAAGGTGGACAATCACCTTTTCAACAAGTAAGTACAAGTAATAGTTCCTTGTAGAAGTAGATAGTGGCAGTGATATTTATGAAGTCCTATGAACTGTTATTTTTCAGTTCATGGGACTGAAGTTTTTATGATTAACTTAATCCTGCAATAAATATAACCATCTGTGCTGTTCTGAAAAGCAACAGCAAGGGCTGCTGGGTAGTATTTTTCTGCCATATGGTTTATTATTGCCTTATGAGTATCTTATGTATTGAAGGTGATCCTTGGTGTGTTTATGGCTGATGCAAGCATTTAGTTGGGTATTTTTCGAAACAAATTCATATGCATGTACTTTTTATTAAATGAAATGTTTGAACATGAATGAGAATTTAAAGCATATAACAAAGCTGAGTAATGTTCATCTTTTTATAATCCATGATACATAATCATAGCAATCATATAGAAGCACCGAAAGTATTAAGATCATTTCATGAAATATCTGTCTCTTAAAAATAAAATGCTCCATGAATAGTATGTACAGACATACTAAACTGATACTGCTGGTTTGTGTATAACCTAATTTTTATATAAGAATATACTTGCAAAAAGGAAGAATTCTGCTACTTTGGATCTTTGGTTTGTGGCGATGGTCAAAATAACTTCTCACGTATAAGTCTGAAATCAACACAAGGATATTAAAATTAGCTCTGTACTGAATGAGTCAAGTTTTCTTGAAGCTTTGGCACCATCGATACTTTTTGGTGTTACAGATGGTACAGTAATTCTTGCATAATCCAATCTAAGATTTCACCTTTGGAGTAATTTTAGAGCAATGGGAAAGCATTCTTGTCAGCTTTTGAGTCCAGGTTCCAAAGTTACCAAAATATAGTTTGTATTTATTTCATCCAGTTATGTTGTACCTTGTTGGAGACAAATACTTACAAATTTATGAAACATTGTAAAGAAAAAGAAGAGAACTAAATCTCATTAAAAAAAAGGAAAAGATTAGAGGAAAGATTGTAAATCTCTTTATCCTCTGTTTTGTGTGAACAGTATTGAGACAGGATATTCTACAGTTATTTACTACATATGCAAGTGAATGAAGTTGATGTGGTTTTGTATTCTTTCAGGGAAAACATGCCAAGTCATTTCAAATTTAAGGAATATTGTCCAATGGTTTTCCGTAATCTAAGAGAGAGGTTTGGAATTGACGATCAAGACTTTCAGGTAAGTTTGCTTTCGAAACACTTAAACTGATGATCTATGTAAATTTTGAAGGTTAGTGATGCTGCAGTTGTGAACAGGCAGGCCAATGTGCTGAAATAAAGTTATTCTTATGTAAATTGAAGGAAAACTTAGAAAGAAGGTCATCTTTTATTTTTTTTTATTCCTTCCCCACCTACAAGCAGAATGTTTCTGGTTTTAACTCTTTGCCTGCCCTAGCTGTCTTCTGGTTCCTATCCTTCTGCTGTCTTTAGGCCTCTGTATTTCATGTTAGAGAACCTCCAAGTCGTAAGCCATGTTGTTCAAACTGGGGGGCGATACCTTTTGCAATAGGAAGGAAAAAATGTCTGGATGCTACTGACAAGAGATGCTATGTTCAGCTGGGTCATTTAGATAACAGCTGTTTCAGTTGTGTGTCTAAGTGAGACATCATTCCTGAAATGACCATAGTCTTTTTTTTTTTTTTTCCTTCATGCTCTCTTTGTTTAGAAAAGCTTGACCTGTGGCCTGACAACTTCCTACTGCTTCATCATGCTTCCTTTTCCCATTGTTAAGAGGATCTGGAAACAAATTGCTTGCGTGGAGCAAATACAGCAAAACAAGAAATTGCTCTAGATTTGGCAAGGGTTGTGCCTTGCAGCCAGAGCTTCCTTCTGTCTTTGCAAGAGAAAGTTCTAGAACTCTGCTTCAGTCTGATTTGCAATCAAAAACTCCGCTAACAATTCCCTTTTCCATTAGTTGCTCCTAATGCACACTGTTTCAGTCACAAGGGTAATTTCTTTCTGCAGTCTCTCTGCAAGACGTCCTGGCCTAAAGAGTGCTTGCTGTGTAACCCAGCACCACTTCCTCTTGTGCTCTTTTGCTCTTCTAAAGTATTTTGATGTGGGTGGCAGTCATATTTGTAGCCTGCCACTAAGATATGTTAAGTGAAGATATTTAATAAATGATTTCAAGTAGCTAAATTGTACCAAATGCATTTGTACAGTAACACTCCCATTCTTGCTACATAGAGCAGAGTGAATACTGCAGCCAGAAGCTACTTTTAAGTCCTTCAACTATCCTTTTTATCAATTTTCCCCTTCTCAGTATCAAGCAATGTGTTAAAAATACATAGATGGGTTAAAATGTGCTTGCAGGAGTGTAGATGGAAATTAGGTTATGGATCTTGGTGTATGGTCGCTTTAACTTTGAGTCCTTTTGTCAGTAGGTGGAGAAGAGGATTCTGTTGGTTTCTTTTGGTAGAGCTGTTGTGATCCTATTGTATGATTTTTCATTATCCTGTTTACTGAAGAACTGTTAAAGAGGAAATACACCAAGATTTAGGCCAACAGTTAAAACAGATTACATTGCTGGTTCAATTTTCCTGGTGTACCAAAGAGGATCCTCATGTTTGGGAAGGTATTTGATCCCTTTAGCTGAAGATTTTCTTTTTTTTTTAATGAAGGATCAGTGTGTCAAAGAGGGAGGATATGTGATTGTTTCCAAATTTAAAATTGTGGTGTCAGCTCTTGCTTGCTATCTTCTTAGAAGGTGGGGTTATGACATTCCTAGGCAATTGAAGTTATATTTCAGAAAATAATTATTAGAGTTAAGATGCTGTCATTAGTTAAAACTAGCAAACAGCATAATCAAAAGTGCTGCATCCCGCAGCACTGTGAAATGTTTCTATCTGTTCTGCTGTTCTACAACAAAAAGTCCTGTTGTAACTATGTTATACTGCTGTTTGGTTTTATTAGTTATCACAATGAAAAAGATGGTGTTAAAGGGTTGTTGCTAGATAAAATGTCCCTATTTTCAGATTAAAACCAAAATTACTTGCTTGTAAGTCTGTTTTGTTCTCTTGGGCTTTTTTTGACAATGTAACCAAACAGCAATCCAGAAGAAGAAAAACATAACCACATCCTGGGTTTTGATGCAATAAAAATATGTATTGGGAAAAAAAATTCTTCAATGCTATTTAGTATTTAAAGTATATTTAGTGAAAAACAAAAGATACTTAATTTTGACCCAAGGGAAGGCAGTGTCTGCATTTGCTGTCCTTTTTCTCTTCAACCCAAGCAACTTATCACTCTGCATTCTTAGTCTACTGAACTGTACTGATATTATATTTTAAAAAAAGATCAAAGTAGTAATGTATTTTGAACACGCATTCAAAATTAATTCAAGAGAAACACAGTGAAAATTTAAGTCACTCCATGTGTAAGACAGGGCTATCCCTATGAAAGGTAGAAGTTGCTTTCTTTTTAACATTGCGGTTTTTGTGATTTGAAAAGGAAATCCAGGTTGACGAAAGGAGGCTCACTGTGTATGCTTTTTTTTTTTCCCAGATAATCTTTATCTTCAAGAAAGCTATTCCAGTGAATGCAGGTTAAAATGATTGTCTTGCATTCAAAGCCAAACATGAATTGGAAAAAGCTTGTGCAATATTGAACTGAAGGGATGCTTATGGAGGAGATAGAAATAACTTTCTCTGGATAGTTTTTCTTATATAACAACTTTCAGGGAGTCCTGATCAATTGTGAGCAATGTCATTCCCATTATTGAACAAGATAGAATTGGTTTAGATAAATAAACCCAATTACCTTCTTCGTTAGTCAGACACATCAGTTTAAAGCAGGAAGAGCATTCATTTTTAATGTTTTTGTTTTCAGAATGTTCTGCAGATATCCTTGATGAATTGTTCCAGAGGTCAGATGGTGTTTCCTCATAAGGAAAGACTGAAAAAAACCCTTACCTTATCAAAAGAATTTGGTAGCATACACCCTAATTACTGGGCTATACTCATTTTACATTTTGACATTGTGTTATTCACTTTGTGCAGTAATTTTGTGGGCTGTTTAACGTGTAGGCTTTGCTCACACTTGGGATGGTTGATATAAGAATCTTCTCTTACAGAGCTCTCTTCTTATACCTGAGGAGAGATTTAAATCTCGTAAGTAAAGGGTTTTTTCCTACAGATAGTCTGTCTTTTTAGTCAGAGGAATTGCTTAAATTGTGTATGGTTTGTGCTTTACAAGAAGCCATTTCTAGTAAGTAGCTCCCACATCTGTCTTTCTTAGCTCATTGGGCATCTCTGAAAGACATTTTGATTAGCACTGAACTAGAATTAAAGCTTCATGGAGGTAGATGTGTGGTTGCCAATACAGAGTGGGGGTTTCTACTTTATTATGGACATCGATGTGGAAAATGTAGCATGAAGTTAAACCATAAGTTTCATTTGAAGGTTGCCTGTAAAAACTTGTTACGACAAGTCTTCAGTCTAGGTTAAGAAACTTTGTTCTTATGTCAAAACAGTCTTTTATTAGACTCCCATCTTTCTTATCACATGTTACTAGGGTATTTATTGCATCAAATTAAGAAATGGTCTGGCTGTTTTTTCTCAGAAAGGGGAACACAAGTGATGTTTAGTCAGTATGAATAAGAATTGCATTTGAATAATGACAGAAATTGTAAACCATTTTAACCAATTAAATCGTTATTTTGCTTAGTGCCATTGAGAGTTACAAGTACATGTGGATCTGAGATTGAAGGTACTTTTTAAAAGTAATTCTACAAGCCAGAACTTTAAATAATGACAGATTTTGCCTTGGTAGGGTAAATTATCTTGATCTAGTATTTAAGTGTCATCTTGTTTCATTGAAAAAGAATCTTTAACTCTGAAGATCCTCCTAACGTAGGTAGGGAAATACTTGAGAGCATTAACTGTTCCTAAAAGAAAAAAATTGATTAGAAAACAGGTGGTGTAAATTAAATCCCTCGCTACAATCCCAAATTAATTTTTAGTTTCTGCATTCCCTCTCAGCTTTTGACATCCGTTTTGCAAAGGTTATTTTACAGAAAGGCCTCTTTTTTATCAAAATGTGTGGGGTAGCTGTTGTAACTTCGGAGTTTCTTTTCAACTCTGTTGACATAATTTCTTGTCTTTCAAAATCCAAGAGTACAATTCTGTTGAAAGAATTATAAGACTAGCTTCTGAAAACTGCAAAATTGAGAGGTGAACAAGCAAGCAGCTAGCTTAAACATCCCCCAAAAAACCTCTAGGAAAATAGGATCTATTACTGTTAAAACTGCTTCTGCTGCTATTGCTATGGAAAGGGAAACTTTACTATGCTCCAGCACATCTGTTCTTACTTATAGTTATTGCTGAATCCTACGTCTGGATTCTGCTAGGCAAAAGAGGGAGACTGGGTTCTTGCCCAATAAAATGCAATTGGTTGTACCAGAGGGCACCAGTGTCCCAGTGTACCTAATGAGCTTTATACTGGGGATGGGGGTGATCACAACCGATTTCCCTTAAAGTTTTAGTACTTAGAGTAAAAGGAGGTATGCTCAGATCTGACTATAGGAGCAGCCAGTAGAGGTTCTCTGTACAGGACAAAGAACTTTTAGTAGATGGTCTGTGTTCTTTTTAACTTGGAGGTGCTTATTATTTTTGTGTGCATTTTTCCATATAAAAGACTGAATCTAAAAAGAAAATTGAGAAATCCTTCTCTTAAGCAGTTTACCTAATAACCTATTAACTGTCTCTCACTTTAATATGGATGTCTGCTTACATTTCAATATCTCTTGCAGCTTTCTATACAGAAGGATTTGTAGTCCAGACTCCAGTATAGCATCAGAAAAATAATGTAAATTCTAGGTTCATTTTTCAGAAGTCAGCCTTAAATATAATTTTCTCTTCGAGTATCTAAACTTCACATCACCAAAATTCTTGTCAATCTATGAACATTTTTGATCGTTTTTGGTGAGTTTTCCAGTCCTAAGGTAGCATACTAAGAGCTTAAAAACTATTTTACAATCTAAAATTTGTTTCTTCAGACAAACAAATACTAAACGGAGCTCTTTGCTGGTGTTTCTGCAATGAAATTTATACCTCCGTTTATTGGCCCTTTGGGAAGGAATGAGCTGCCTCTGGCATCAAACTACAGACAGCAAGGTCAACAAGAAATATGTCTGCAACAACTATCTTAGGAGTTGGGTCTTCTTCCTAAGACATGATCCTTTTGTTAAATGTTTAATAAAATATATTAAAAGTCCTGGAAGGAAGAACTGTCTTGAAATGAAGATTCCTATGCTGGTCATTTAAGTATGGTAAGCCTGACATTGCATGAAAAGTTATTGAGCTCATCTGTCAGGTGAGGTTGTGAGGATCTTGTAGCAGTTTGTGGATCCCAGATGGATATTGGCGCCAGGATATTCAGAACTACTGACATCTTGTTTGACAAGGGCATAGGCATAGGCGATAGTGGTAGTCAGGTATTGAGCCAGCCAGCTGTACTAACAAAACCTGTTGCATTTGTAGTCTCTCCAGCATGTCAAGAATGACATTTGCAGTCTGAATATTACATTCTAGGATTTGGTGCCTTAAGTGTGAGCACAAGTAAGAATTTAGTAACTGTGGGACTTACCTTAGTATGTATGGCAGTGGAAATTTTAACCTCCGGCTTCTCTTAGTTTTCCCCAGAGAAAACACTTAGCTTGCCTTCTTTAGCAGTTCCTTGCCTAACCTGAGTATCATTCACAGCTGTGTATTCAAACTAGAAAAAAGTAATTCAGTATGTGCTGGCAACAGCAAAAAAAAAATGAGCTGTTGGGTGCTCCCTGAGCTCTTATGGAGATAGCCATTGAAAGTGAGGCATTCCATCCAAGCTTTACATGGCTGAAGGGGAGAAGCTTCCAGAAAAAGGGCCCTAACTCTTTCTAAAGCAAGTGCATGCCTTAAGCTAACAGCTTCAAATCCAGACCTACAGTCTCAATAGGATAAGTTGATTTAGGAAAGATTTGCATTTTATTCATTAAACTTCCATTTGACCAAGTCAAGTAACCCATAGCCTTTCTCCTGGTAGAATAGCTCAGTGGAAAAAATAAAAAGTTGGTGTTTTACCTTTCGCTGTCAAAGTTTTTCATGTCTTTCACCACAGTAATCACTCCCTGAATACAGTTTGCTTACAAATGTTTGTAGGTGTTCACAATGTGTACATCCACTTCTTAACAAGGTCATGGAAGGGATTTGATGTTTGACTAGTGCACCACAGGACTAGTGGTATCCTGTTTTGTCTTTTGGAGGTCCCATGTTATTCAACACAGGTCTTTTGACAGCTCTGCTTTTGAGATGAGAAGAAATCATGCAATATTGTCCATACAGCTGCCAAAGGCAAGGGGACTCATACTATTGAATTGGTTTTAATATACGTTACCAGTCAGGTATGCCTTGCCACATGCCAGGCTTCTTAATAATGTGTCAGTGTCAGGGATCAGTGTTTTCTGATCATCTTTTTTCATCATGTTTCCTTATCAGTATTTCCAGATGTAAACCTGCTCAATGGCAATGGTAAAGTGCATGGTGCCAGTATACAAAGTAAACCCAAAAGTCCTCCCTCTCCATCCTCACATGACAAAAACATCTCTGGGTTTGGTGCTTCTGTTACATTAAAACAGTATCACTCTGCCTTTCTTCTCTTTAGAAATCACTGACAAAACACTGTCCTGAGCACCATCCCAGAAGTAGGCTGCTTGTTTCAAATTACAGAAGTTGGAGCCTTTATGTCCAGTTATATGACACTGTGTCTCTGGTACGTTTGTTAGCCAGTAATCCAAGTCTAATTCATCCATACCAACGATTCCTGAGGTCTTCTAGAAAGGAAAACAAAAAAGGCTGGGAGGAGCTGCAAGCTTGTCTTCATGAGAAGCTGTGCATGGGTCAGGCAGCACCACTGTAACTGCTGTCACAGAAGAACAGCCAGACTGTGTGTACGTAATTGTCTTAACAGCGATGAACCACTGCCAGGCTTTTCCACTGACCTATGATTTCAGTCATCACTGAGCATCATCTGTGCACTTGTTTTTGCCTATTCATTCATGCAAAGCTGCCCAGAGGCACTCTTAAATAGCCTGGGATGAGATCTGATTTGTCTTTGGGGCACGCTGAGCTTGTGAAGCTCATTTTGGCTTTCCACGACTTTCGGATGAGATCACAGTACCAGAAATCATTGTTTGCCTTTGTCCAGACATCGCAAAATGGGAAAGATTTAAATCAATGAGAAGCTGTTAAGCCAGTCAGTTTGAAAGATTACTGTTCTTCTAAAGCTCTCCATGCTTTATCACCAGAATTTTTCTGTTGCCCTTTTTTGCATTTTTAGGAAAAGCTCTGACTCGATGACAGTTTTTATTGGGCTTCATTTCTAGATCAGTTGCATGAAGTATTTGTATTACATCCAACACATAGTTCACATGTTCAGGGTTTCTAAAATATAATCTTGTCTGCTAAAGTAGCAGTTAGAAAACAATGACATTTACATTAGATGTGTAAGAGATTAGAATGAGCTAATTAAATTGACCTTTAAATCTCTCCACCCTCTTGGAGGCTGTGGCTAATCCTTGGCATCCCACTGTGGAGATAAGTATCCATGCTGTGAGCATTTTAAGCAAAGTGGGCAGAGGAGGAAGAGCCTCACCAGCAGTTTGTCTTTGAAGAAGAAGGCAATACTTTGCCACTGATAAATATAGCTTGCAATTATGGAGAGGGTGGGGGGACAAGCTTTTCCTGTTACTTTAGTGGCTCTGTTCCCTGTGTTTTCCTCACAAAAAATGGTTTTGTTTTAAAAAAATAGCTCCAAACAACTTATTGCTCTTTGAAAAGTCTCTCTGGAGAACAGTTTGCTTTTATGATGTCTGGTGTTGGTATAACTAGCATTATCAATAATATCATTATTGTTAGTTAATTACAGCTGGCTGCTATTTTTATCGACCGTGTGCAAGGTAAAATAGATTTCCAGACTTCCAATAGACTTCCAAAGGATAAAGCATTAGGCGGTTATTTTAGCTGGCTTCTAAGGGCTCTTGAGGATGCCTCTTAGAAAGTAGTTGGTTTGATATTTTGTGACTTTGATTTTTAGAATGTCAATTATTGTGGGGCTTTATAATAAAATGTAAATAATAGGTGATTAAATTACAACAATCAAAATTTAATTGTCAATGAGCAGTTGACATTTCATGTCGTAAAAACTTGCAGATAATGTAAAATCTGTCCAAATAGCAAAGTTAGAAGACGACAAAGATTTTGTACAAAAAAAATACTGTATCTGGCATTATGAGCTTGTATAA
>JARCZZ010002319.1:15747-30596 GCA_030323915.1 Brotogeris chrysoptera | reverse complement strand
GAGGGGCTTTGGCCAAGGGCCTGTAGGGACAGGACAAGGGAATGGCTTTAACCTGCCAGAGGGGAGACTGAGATGAGTTCTTAGGCAGAAGCTGTTCCCTGTGAGGGTGCTGAGGCGCTGGCACAAGGTGCCCAGAGAAGCTGTGGCTGCCCCGTGTCTGGCAGTGTTCAAGACCAGGTTGGACACAGGGGCTTGGAGCAAGCTGCTCTAGTGGAAGGTGTCCCTGCCTGTGGCAGGGGCTGGAACTGGATGAGGTTTAAGGTCCCTTCCACCACAAAGGAGTCTGTGATTCTATGATTTGTGATTGGTGGTGAGGTTTTGTTTGAAATACATGCCGTGCTACGTAGTGTGTACTTAATTTCCTAATTGTGAACCAGCAATCAGATGGGTAATTATAGGCAAAGTAAATATGTAATTATGGGCTGTTGGTAAATGTTTATTATTTACTTTGGTAAGAGATAATGGCTTTTCCAGATGCTTGATAGTGTGCTGTCATGATATCTGTTCAGAAGATAGTCAGTAAAAGGGTCACGGGTCATATTAATTCTAGCAGCCACTTGGGAATCTGAGTTGTGGTTTAGTGATCTAATTGCAAGTGGATCTTGTGCCTGATGTAAAATAACTGGTGTGATAATACAAATTATTCTGGTTCTGTTAAAGAATTGAATGACTGTTTATGGTCAGTCTGTAATTCAGGTTTTACAGCGATCCCATAACTGCAGCAGGGTATACCCTGTCAGGTCTTGGAACAAAAAGCTAACTCTGGCTGTTCCTGTGCTGGGGGTTACCCCATAGTGAACCTTAGGGTGTTCTGTGCCCCTTGAGCCCTTCCTGAAAATGCACAGACAAGGTAAAAGTAAGGGGAAATCAAGTGCATTCAACAGCAAGAATGAAATAAACCACAGCTCTTTGGACAGGAGAAGATGAGGGATGAGTATAATAATGTAGAGAGAGTAAATAGGGAATGCCTTCCAGAGCTTGGACATGGTTTGACTTGGTGGGTAGCTTCTCCAGTGCTCAGCAAGCACACAGATACATTTCAGTGTATTGAGATCAGAAACTTTCCTGAGTCTAAAAAGCAAGTAGGCGAATATCTATTTAGATATTAGATTAGACAAGAATTTCCCAAATGCTAAGCAGAGCTTCTCCAGCTAAAAGGGGCTGACAGGGGGGATGGATGTGCTGGGTTAGGCAGTGCTGCCTGCTTGCTTTGTCCCTGTACCTCTGGCTGTTATTGGAGCTGTTGTTTGAGACAACACAGCTTGCTTGATTTCCGGTTTAAGTCAGGATTCCTGTTTCTGCTGTGAAATGTTGTACAGGTGTATGTAAGAGAGAACCTTGAATACAAGTTTTGGGAAACCTGAAGCACTTCCTTCCTCTGAGAGATGAAATGGTCAGGTATATAAATCCATCTGGCTATTTAGGAACATCTGGGCAAACCACGTTCTTCCTGGCCCCAGGTCTTATTAAACAGGATCCAAACATCAGCCGAGACAGACCCAATTCTTTGTCTGAGAACAAGCTCCATGATGTTTCTCCTTTGAATGCCTTCTAGCCAGAAATGCCTCTAAGAAAAAATGATATTCCAATTAGAATCAGATGAACCAGAGATGCCTGTGGAAGGCTATTTGATGTTGACGTGCTGTTCGAGACTGCAAGGGCTGTTCTTGAGATAAGTGCTATGACTCAAAACTAGCACGTTGATGAATAGTAGCTAGACTATTAGGATTTTATTAGTAACTACACGCTTTAGGATTTGTGGGTTTCAGCTCGAAGTAATCCATTTTTTTCACATATTAACTCCACTTACTCAGATATGGTATTTTATGGAACAGAAGTTTCCCTTTCATCAGTCTAATATCTGTCAAATAGGGCTTGAAAATCCGCTGACACCAAATAACTGAGAACAACAGATGCTCAGTATCCTTTGAAAAACAGAGCCGTAGTTTTTAGGGACAAGCTGTACAAAGGCTTCAGAGCAGAAATCGATGTGCTGCTGCAAGGCTGTAGTGTTATGAAAGCCCCCTCAAGACAATCTGACTCGGAATGTGGATTTTACAAATGTATTCTCAGTGACAATACATCAATATCATGTCATTAAGTGAGGCTTCTTCTTTGTCATGGAAGTCACAAAGCAGAATGGGAAAAGATGGAGTAGGTTGCCAGCACACAGGTTGTAAAAGAGAAGTATGTTTCTTGGCAGAGAGCCCTGTAAAAGCAAAGCATGCCTTGCTTCATGCTCTTAGGAAGAGCATCTTTTGTTCATGCTGTGATTCCTGTAGGTATCTGAATGTAGCTGGCCAGTGCGACAAGCGCCCAGTCTGCACAACCTCTATGCTGTCTGTAAGAACATGCACAACTGGCTACAGCAGAACCCCAAAAACGTGTGTGTCATCCACTGCATGGTAAGTACACCTGAAAACAACCACATTTTTAGACCTAGAAGTCATATTGCATGTTGCAGGTCTGGAGTCTGTCCGAAGGATGGTGACTTTCTAAAAGGAAAAGAAATGTAGTAAAAGATACTCCTATAGGAAGGACATAATCTTCCCTGTGCAGCTACATGGCTAAGCTGGAGACCCAACGCTAAAGAGAAACAGGAATGCAAAGCAAGAGAGGTCACAGTTGTTTTAGCAGCGAGCTACTAGAAGTGATGAGTAGCAAAAAAGGTTTGAGCTTCATGGAAGAACTGACCATAAGAGCTGTCAGCCTGCTGTGGCTTTCCACTTTCTTGTGAGTGGTCACAAAACGCAGCCTCTGGACTGAAGGTTACTGATGTAATTTAGGGAGGAAAAAGCTTAGCTGGGAATTCTGTCAAACTGGGAAACTGAGGTTGCTGAAGTCTCTTGTGGTCTCTATTTGTCAGGCCTGGCTGAAGAAGTCCAGTAGCCTTCTGCTCCAAGCTGTGCACCACAGCTGAAATGGTCTCTATATCCCCCCCATAAGGATCACTCAGTACTGGACAGCGTGTAGATGGGATGCATGAGTGGTGTGATTCTGTGTGATTAACATGTAATGTACTCCATGCTACCTTTAATATTGACAGGGATGCCCAAAAGCGCAAAGTTCTGCTTTGTTCCTGGAGCCTAAATTAAATCCAGGTGCCTGTCACTGCTGATCAGTGTAAATTGGAAGGAACAGAGGAAATGACTGATCCTGAACTACAGTCTGCTGTTTTTGCCTTGCATAGCACAGCCAGTGGTTATGGGATGTGAATTCCATTCCAACAGAGATGAAGATGCATTTGATGCCTCAGTCCTCAAATGCAGCTCAAGAATCAATTCTTTTAGTGCCCTTGAGCAATGAATATCAGGATAATGCTGTAAAGGACAGGGAGTCCTTTTTGACACTTCCTCAGAAGCCTGCAGAAGCCACTTAGTTTATATGAACCTGAGAGAGCTTTTCAGAAGCAATTGGCAGAGGCTAAACCCTGTTAACCTTGAGCATGTGCTCAGGCTCAGCAGGTTACTGGGGCCTGGGTCAGATTTGGTATGGTAAACCCCATGTTATGTCTGGAGCACCTCAAAGGTGGCTGAAATAAGTCATTGCCATGAATGTGCATCCAAAACTAAGTAGGCATCAGACCAGTGTTTTGGTGGAAGCTGGTGGAAGGGCTTTTTCTCTTTGTTTGGCTTGCCAGTGCTGGGGTATGGTCCATATGGCCCATCACTGCATATGTCCCTAGGTATAGCAGGACTCGGGGTACTTTGCTTCTCTCCTGCTCTTGCTGTATCTTTGGTCTATCAGTCTCAGCAAACATACTTTCCTCCATAATCACACTAAAGAAATCACAGACTTGTTCAGAAGCAACCTGTAGGTTGAGGGCTGTGGAGGTGTTTGGGTGAGGGAGCCTTGGGCTGGGTTTTTCTGTTAGTGATCTCTTCCAGGTTAAATTCCTATTAGACAACGGCCTGCAGCCATGGGATGGGTGTGCTCTGACCCCTGTGGTCATTCCAGGCCTATGTCTGAATAATTATGGTATTTCAGCTTGGGAACAGCCACAAAACACCAATGTTTGTAGATAAAAATGTATTTCTGGCCTTTCAAAACAAGTCTTTGGCTGTTTGCTGGATGTTCTCTTACCTTTGATCCAGGCTGGTGCTACTCGCTGTAATCCCGTGCATTAAATAACATCACTGAAAATTCCTCATCTTGTGGTCTCAGTCACTCTGGAAAAATGATCTTATGTGCTTTAAGGAAGAGTAGAGAATGTTCTGCTGAAATTGGAAGGATGTCTTTGACGTTTTCCTCCCCCTGCCCTTTCCTTAACAGGACGGCCGAGCAGCATCAGCAGTTCTGGTCAGTGCGATGTTCTGTTTCTGTCACCTCTTCTCTAATCCAGGCCCTGCTATGCAGTTGCTGAATACAAAGAGACCTGGAATTGTACTGTGGCCATCTCACAGGAGGTAGTGTATACTGGTTAAATGCTATGCAAGAGAGCTATATCCCTCACACTAAAAACTGCCCAAGTACATGTCTGTGTTCTGGCAATGTGTTCCCAGTCCTAGGATGGGATAGGCAGTCGGATTTCATTTTGTTCCTCAGAAATCAGTGGTAAGGTAGCAATCAGGTGCTAGAACAGCTTGTCCAGAATGACTATGGGATCTTTGTCCTTGGAAGTCCTTGGCTGGGTATCACCCCCAGCAGCATAATCCACTTGTGAGATACAGCTTTGAAGTTGATGCTGCTCTGAGCAGAGCTGGACCAGGTGATCTTCAGAGGTCTCTTCCAACCTGAGTTATTCTGTTAGTATATAGAATAACGCATATGACCTGCAGGGTATATATGCTGCGTGCCCGAGTCTGTCCACCCAGACCAACCTGCAGGCACTGGCATGAGGTGACTGAAAACTTCGGAATTCCTATTGCACCATGAGCAGACCTCATGCATTAGCCATGCTACTTAGCTCTGACAGGTCTTAACTAATGCTTGTGGCCACTTCCATTGATATAACAGTAATGGAACAAACAAAATCAAGCACTACAATAGCTTTGCTCAGCAGTTCAGGAAAGCTGACAAACCTATAGTGAATCCCTCTCCTTATGTCAGCTTCATCCCTATAGGAGTTTACACTGTAAAACTGTCTCCTTTACAATATCCATTAAGTAGAGGGAAAGCTGCCTGTCAGAGCAAACCAAAGATACAGTGGTATGTATGTAATAATGATCCTTCAGTACATGGCTAACAAAGTAATTTATTGGCTGTGGGCATGTACAAGGCAAACTTCTACTGGTAAACCAGGAAAAGACATTGCTCAGCACCTTCTCTCCTAAAAGGTGAGGAGGAATGATCTTCAGCTCAGAGCTAAAGGTCAGCTTCCTTCCTTCTGAGCTCCAGTTCTTGTAATTAAACAGAAATAGAAGCACAGATTTTGTTGAGTCCGTGGAAACTCCAGTTATGGAACTGTGATCCACTGGATTTCAAGGTAGACTTCAAGTACAGAATGAACACTGGTCACCCAGGATGGAGGTTTCAGTAATGGCTTTCTCTGTCTGCAGATACATAGGGTACATTTGTGATCTCATAGCAGACAAGCCCGTCATTCCTCACTGCAAACCACTTACTATCAAGTCTGTCACCCTCAGTCCGGTCCCCTGTTTCAACAAGCAACGGAACGGCTGCCGGCCCTTCTGTGACATTCTCAGTGGAGAAACCAGGATCCTTACCACTTCCCAGGAGTATGAAAGAATGAAGTGAGTTGCTGTGAACTCCTACCATGCTTAGGAGCTATTCCTATCCTTAGGAATTATCCAGGAGGCTTTGGTTTTGCTGTAATGTCTTATTAATTAATGTCTTGCTGTAGTCATTGCCAGACTGCCTGATAAATGAAGGAGGGCAAATATGGTTTCATTCGATTCAATGAATTGAGTGAAATAAACTACCAGAGTGAACCTGAAGTTGTCATATGGTGGGGTACCTTCATAGGGATAGTTCAGTGCTGTGTTGATTTCCCCTGTTAAATGATTCTGTTTCAGTTAAGCCTAATGCTGAGCAGGGCGCTGCATGCACCATGGTCTGAAGGAGATGAAAGCTTTTATGTTGACACTGTTGCCAAGTGTTAATTCCAGGCATTGTGGAAGGGAGCTTAACTGTGGATTTCCTTCTTTTCCCCTCAAAGGGAATACCGTGTGCAAGAAGGGAAAGTCCTCATTCCACTGGGAGCCACTGTCCATGGAGATGTTGTTGTTTCTGTCTATCATATGAGATCAACCATTGGGGGCCGCCTTCAAGCAAAAGTAGGAGTTTATCTTCTCTTGCATGGTAGAGGCAATGTAGCTAAGAGTTGGCTAAATATGGGGCCTAAAGATGCATGTGGCACTTGTGATGAAAGTTTCCTTACTTGACAGTACGCATAACACAAATTTGAGCAGTGCCAAGTGAAAACATAGAACTGCATATGGAGAATTCCATGATGCCTCCAGCATCTCTTTATGGAAATGGTGTCTACTGATAGGGTGTACGATCATTACAGCTCATGTAGAAGACATGGCGAGAGAAGAGGCCATTTGAGCTGCAGGCTGGTCAGCCAGCCACCCTCTTTGTAGCCAAAAAGCCTGCTTATTCTGGCAGATCAAAGAAATGGGAGAAAGAAACTGGGAAGTGAGAGCAGTGGAGTGCTGGAGTGAGCACAGCCCAATGTCTCCTTCACGTAATACAGTAGCACTACTGAAAGTGAAAATGTGTATTGGTTTGTGGTGTTCTTGGCTTTGAGACGGACCTTAACATACTGTTCTCTGGCTCTTGTAATTGTGTAATTGTGGAAAAGGAATGGAGAAATGCAGACTAGAAAACTTGGACCTGCAAAACCTGCATCTGTAGCTGTCACACACTAAGTTGCTCCATTAACCTTTGCAGGGAGGAGGGGTGACTCACTTGGTGAAATAATCTGTTTAATTTGTACTGACTTAAAGCACAAGATGTGAGGGCAGAACCGAGTTTTGTCAGTGGAAACAGAAACTGGTCTTACTTGTGTCAAGTAGATCCAAGAAATAAAGACAAGCAGGGAAAGAAGGCATATTCCTGAAGGCTGTGAAGGCATTCTGGTGTTATGGAAGCAGCAGAAGCCAGGCTTGAGGCAGATGGAAACATTTGGGTCTGAGAAGGAAAAGCTCTGCTTCCTGTTGAACAAGCAGAATGAATTAGCTTGTGGAAGTTATGCTTAGTCTATGTAGTAACTGGTAGTAAGGCAGACTTAACTGTATCTTCTATAAACTATCTTAATTTCATGAATTGAAGCCTTTGTTCAGTCTGGTGTTCTATGTTGTTTTGCAGATGACCAACACACAGATATTCCAAATTCAATTTCATACTGGATTCATAGCCCTGGGAACAACCACACTAAAATTCACCAAGTGAGTATTTTAAGCTGAACATTAATCAAACCTGAAACATAAAAGCCCAATGAAGTCTGAAGGAGAATATGCACAGATGAAATGTGAAAAGTCTGTGTTCATGCATATATGGAAAGACTTTCTATAGCTGTATAGAAATATCCTTTCCTTTTTAACTGTACAACTCTTGTCCCCATTTAGGCCTGAACTGGATGCTTGTGACTCTCCAGACAAATACCCTCAGCTATTTCATGTTATACTGGACATAGAAATACAGTCTACTGATAGACAAACCGAATTAACTCCCCCATGGGAGAACTTCACCACGAAAGACATCAATCCAACCATTCTCTTCTCCTCTCATCAGGAGCATCAGGACACTCTTGCTTTGGCAGGTAAGAGCTGCATAGGTTTATTCCATTTCAGTGCTTCCCTGCATGCTGAACTTTGCTTGATTTGATTTATTTGGTACTCTGTGCTGCAGGTAGAGGCCCCACTGATTCACCCCAGGATAACATAAGAAACGTTGGACAGAGTGCATTCTTCTCATCTCTCAGCTGGCAAGGTATGCACACTTGGGCTTCAAAGCAAAATCTGCTTCAAACGAGATAAACAATGTATTTCCCCCCCTCCCTGGAGCACAGAGTGAGGCTGAAGGGCCTGATTGTAGCATTTCTTTCCTATTAGATCATGATGTAGTGCTGGTCACACCCTCATGTTGCAATTGAATGGAAATGAATTTCTTCCAATGTCCTCTTCAACTATTGCCTGCTTGTGCTGTATATGACAATTATTGATATAGTTCTAGTGTGAAGCTTTGCCTGAAGCCTCTTTTGATGCTAAACCCATCTTTAAGCTGCTTTTTCCTAATGCTGCACTTTATATGATATGCTGTTGAGAATGTAGCACCAAGAGCATTTGTCTGAGGCCATTTAATAATGCTGAGCGCCTTGAAAATCTCTCGACACTGCCAAATGCAGCATTCCTCCTCCAGTATCAGTGCTACATTAGGTAGGAACATTATGTAGATTACATTAGGTAGGAACCTGGTGTGAGAGATCCTTGTGGGCACAGCTAGGAGTGTGATTTATGTCCCTGCTCCCTTACAGTGAGCCTTGTTTTGCCTGGATTTTAAGGCATGGCTGGAGATTTATGCTGGATGCTTCATCCTGTCTTGGAAATTCATTCATTTTGTGTCTCTGGACATTACACTTGCTGACTCTTCAGGCTAGAGGGAAGTCAATCTGTCTCTGTTGCCTGATCATTAAAGCTGTCTTCTTACAGTACAAAACCAGGAAAGACTTTAATCTTTGCAAAGGACTCTCATTTTAAGATCTAGCAAAAGGCTGCTGTGATATTGCCAGTAGCTCTGTGTTCTGCTTGTAAGTTGATTTTCATGGAACCTTTGTGATGACAACACTAACAGCTACCTCATTTTATTCTCAATCATCATTTAGATCAGAAGTCTGACAAAAGTAGCTCTCACCCCACCTCAGAGGATCGAGCAGCGCTGGTGCACGAGGAAAGCGAACAGTCAGATGACGAACTCTTGTCCCTTTCCAGTCAGCACAGTAATGCCAGTGGTGACAAGCCTCACGGGACACCAAAACACAGCAAAAAGCAGCAAGAGGCTCCAGCACCACCTCCACCTGAAGACGTGGACCTGCTGGGCTTGGATGGCAGCCCTATGAGCAAGAGCTTTCCGACACAGCCCACAGCTGCCCCCTCTAACTCAGACTTGCTGAATGATTTGTTTGGGGTTGGTGGGGCAAGTTCCCAGAGCCAAAGTGGACAACCCGCTGCTGAGGAGGTCTTCCATGTGGGGGGACCTGGATCTGTGCAGTCAACTCCTCGGCGTTCTGCAGCTTCAGCATCCCCATCCCCATCCCCAAGGGTAGGAGAAGGTAATAGCGGCTATTCCTAGTGTGTGACATGGGGCATGTGCTTTGAGAATCCCACCTGGGTGAGGTGCTCTGGGCTGTTGGATTCCTCTTGGTACACTCATGTCATGAAAAATAAGAGCTGTGAGGGATCCCAAGAGGCCAGCCAGCTCCTCTACTCTGTGACAGGAGAGTTGGTGCATCTTCACAGTCGAGAATACAAAGCACGTTCTCTAGTTTGTTCCATAAGTGTCTGCTGGAGCTCACCCAGGTGTTTGGCTACTCCTTATACTGGCATCAGTTATCAGAGATCATTAGTTACGCTTTGACTGTGTGTCCAATAATGCGTATGAGAAAAAATATATTTCAAAACCGAAAAAGCCTCTTAGGTTTTGTGTAGACCCATAGCAGTTCGGACTTGATTTTCCCTTTAGCTTTAGGGGGTTTGGAGCTGTGACACTGATCCTGAGCTCTGAAATGAGGCTACAGTTTTGCTATTCCTGGTCTTTCTGCAGACCATGGCAATGTGAGAAGGTCTTTTGTTTCCTCAAAGACAGATTGAGATCAGGCTGGCAGAAGGAGTAGTTGAATAGATATTAGAAAGAGGGATTTGGGAGGGGAGTTGAGTGAACATAGGATAGCAAGTGAAAATCACTGGTAAATGAGCAGGTGAAGAACCCAATCCAAGTTGCTCAGATTCCCGTGGAGCTGATACCAGTAGCACCTACCACAGGATGGCCATCAGCCAGCTTCTTAAGACTCTTCTTGAGTCATAGAATCATAGAATAGTTAGGGTTGGAAAGGAAATTAAGATCATAATTAGAATAAAAAACCCACAAGTTTGGGGAGGTTTGTCTGTGGTCTCTATCAAAGCGAAAGAGACAGGAGCAATTATAATCTACTTGTAGTGAGAGTTGCGAAGGGAGAGAAGAGATGAACACTGAGGACTGGAGGCAGGAGAGGGAAGAATGCAGATTTCAGTGGAAGAAATTGAGCCACTATAGAGAAGGTTCATGCTGTGGCAGTTGTATGCTCAGTCTGAGAGTTATACAAGACAGAGATGCAGCAACAGCATCGGGAAGAGATTTCTGGATATTGTTGTCGAGCTTTGCAGAGCCAGATTGGTGCTTGAAAGAGAAAGGGAAAGTTTCACACAGCTATGTTGTCCCAAGCCAGGAAAGCAGGAATAAAAGCTTTCAAGGTAAGTGAAGACTAGTAATTCAGTCAGTATCATAAATGATGAGTAACACAAGTAATGAGCAGCATCATTAACACAACACATAGCTTTTCAGGATTGTATCTTTCTTGCAGTGGTATATGTTGCATCTCTATTCAGGATGCTCTTTAAACTTGTTGGCAAGTAAGAACTTGAGTGGCTTCATAGGGATTTCTGCTGTTGGTGGGGGGTTTTATATGAAAGTAGCTTAAATTGCAGAAAAGACTTTGAGAAGGAACTGGATTTTTGTAACAAGTGATACCAATTATTTTCTAAATATGTTTCTAAAAGATGATCCTTTTACCCTTGACATGCAGAAGCTCTGACAGCCTCAAATTGTCTTGGACTGCATTCAGCTCTTGAGAGGAAGCAGGAATTACATCAGGGTACTTAGCTCCAAGCTCTGGGCTGTCCCTCACCATCCATTTACATACTGGCAGCATGTGCAAGCTGAAACTTAGATGCAGTGTCTAAGTATCTAAATATTTGCTTTGACCCCTCTGCAATTCACCTCCTTTCTTTGGGAAAGACAGATGGGATCAACAGCTGTGTTGCTGTGACCAAGTCATGCAGCTCTCTAGGTCCCCATGAATTTGGCTGGGGTCCCAATACTTTCCAGTTGCTCTCCTGCAGTCACATGCTGTCTCCTACTTGGTGTCTGCGGGTATTAGGTTTTCTTCTCCACGCACCAGTGTCTTTTCCCTGAAGTACATTCATTATACGAGTTAATGACTTAGTTTTTTCAAACATGCTTTCACAGCCACTGCCTTTGATCCGTTTGGAAGTAGCCCTAAGCAAACTGGTCCAGACCTCCTGGGTTCCTTCCTTGGTTCATCAGCTGTCCCTGGTGATCCTTTCCTTCAAGCAACAAGAAGTCCTTCACCAACTGTGCACAGCGATCCCTTTCATATGGGTAAGAAAGTGAGGCTTTTCTAGTGTATTTAAGTAAATGGGAAATGCTGCTTATAAATAGTGATGGAGCCATTAAGTACAGACTGATGCTTACCATAAAATGACTCTAAACCACAGAAATCCCGCTAAGCAGGAAAGAGCTTTTTTTGTCTCCAGACTGAAAGCATATTCATAACTTGAAGTGTGGTAGGACGAGACTAGTTTCACTCAAGTCTTATACTTAATTAATAAGCTATTTGTATACATGAAAAAAGAGATGATGAAGAATGTCTGCCTGCATATTCCTGTGGTTATAAGGTCTCATTTGAACCAATCTACCATTAATTGTGCTAAATAGAGCATGGCACATTAAGCCTGCTAGAGAAAACACACATCCTTTGGTGAATTTAGTTGCAGACATCTGTTTTCTCTAGATCTAATAGCAACCTGGGCCAAATTCACAGTTGAATTTGACACTTATTTGAAGAGAAGGATTTTTTATTTCTTTATTGGACTTTTTCCTTCTCTTGGTTTGAAATGTTCTTTAGTTATGCCCTTCTCCTTCTGTGCCAAAATTTAATGTTATAACTTTCTCTGAAACACATTCAGTTATGAATTTGCTGTCTGATCATTTAACACATGTCCCTTGAGTGCAACAGTCTTGTTGGAAAGCCAAAATAACAAAGGAGGGAACTAGTGTGCTGCTGGCACTGCTCACATCCTTGCTTTGCCAAACTCGGGTACTGGATATTAACTCTGTGAATATGGTTTGGTCACACTTGGAGCTGGCTGAACTAATGAAAGGAATTTAAAGTGGTATCCCAGTGTGATGAGGTCAATTACAGTGTTCAATTACAGTGCTAGTGTCTGTGGATAATGAAAAGCCAGCAGGGTGAACTGCATGGATGTACAGGCTTTATTTGATATGGGGTTAAAGGAAGGACTGTGTGTGTTCTTTCTGGTTTGTATCTGTGTGGGCTGCTTTGCTTTCTCTCCATCCTTGCCCTTTACGTGTAGCATGTTTCCTTGGGTCGAGATGTATTCTGAAACAAAACCCTGTGTGTTATTCTGGTGATAAGGTTTTCATAAATGAATTTATGAAGCCTTTGATCAAAGGTATCATAAAATGAATGCTGTAAAGCTGTGTCTTTCCCCACTTACTTCTGTACAATATGAGATCAAAAAACCCCATTAAATCTGTAATGCCCATATGGGGGAGAAATTAACTTCTAATGACCAAATGGTAGATGGCCATAATACTGTCGTCCCTGCTCCTTGCCCCATGCTCTTAATGGACACTGGATTGTGTTGGTTTTGCTGTACTACTTCAGGATATTTATGTGTGTTCATTTTGTGTAGCTTCTAGCACACCAACAGTTTCCATACAACCAGATGTTTCCGGTGGTTGGGACTGGCCCAGCAAACCAGGTATGTAGCATAAAAATGCGGGATATTTAACAAAAACCCCTTAAAGAGCCCTGAGAGAAGACATGCAGAGGGAAAACCAGTGACTGCAGAGAATAGGTTCCCTCTTTCCACTGCTTAACACTTTGACTAATGCAACATAACTTCAGTCAAGATCTTAGCCTCATCTCAACCTGTTGTCCTGCTCTCCCAGCCATCCAGGTGAGGATTTGGCTAAGAACTACTAAATTCTTTCTGATCCAAAGAAAATCCATGTTTCTTTCCTCAAGAAACCAGGGCCTGAAGCAGGACAAGTGCTTGGTGAGGGTGTACATAGGTGTGTTTCATTCCAGTGTAGAGCAATAAGAAAGACCTGAGAAGTGCTATGCATTCCTGAGATGCCACTAAATAATAGCATGATTCTTTCTAATCTTGGGAGAATATGTATGTCCTACTAAAAGTTGCTTCCTGAAGGTTCCTGATTCCTAAAATACACTAATTTGTCATAATTACCCTGTGCTGCAGACAGTCTAGGGAACATTCTTGTTGCTGAGCCTAATTGTAAGTGGGTGTGCAACTAGTCTGCAACAAAGCTGAGTTGAGACTGCTTAGAAACATGACAATAGCACACTTAATTTTAACAGCAATCTTCTAACATCATGTGACTGAGCTGCAGACATGTAAAATAGGGGTGAAAACGGAGTTATTTCTTCTTTTACATATGCAATTTTTCCCTTTAAGGCGGTCTAGGAATGGGAAGTAAGTCAGCTGCCACCAGTCCTACGGGATCCCTCCACAGCACTCCCACCCATCAGCCTAAACCCCAAACACTGGATCCGTTTGCTGATCTGGGGACACTCGGAGCAAGTTTAGCAGGTTTGCATCCCTACTGAAAACTAAATAAAGAATGACCAGTTCTGTTTTTAAAGCAATAGGATAAGCAGCTTGGGGGATGTGACAAAGAGCTCTGTGGGTCCTCCCAACTGACCTGTACACCAGCGCTGCTTTGAAGCTTTCCCTTCTGCTTGATTCTCTGTAAGCTCTCACAAATCTATGCTTTTACTGACCCACCATCAAAAAACCTCTCAGTAACCTGCTGGGACCTCAGTAGACAATATGAACTGCAAAGCTTAACCTCTATCTGCTAAGTCTAAACAGTCTCTGGCTAAGGATGCTCTGTGTTTAACTGGAGAACTGTTGCCACACACCTTGGAGCAGTGCCTGGGAGGGACCTTTGGCTCTTCAAAGTAACTGGGGTCCTTGAGGAATTGTCTCCTTCTAGATTTGATTCATTTTTGTCCTTTGTGAGGAAATCGGAGAACCTCACTAATCTGCCTCTTATTCTTAGCTGAGTCTGACCCCATTTCCTTTGTACCTGACTATAAAAGACTGTGCTTGGCTGCTTAGGCAAGCATCTACTCCTTGCTTTCTGTCACAAAGCCATCAGCAAACCCTCAACCCCCAGGCAGTTCTGAGAAATGACTGAAGTTTTCCTTAAACCCCAACATCTCAGCATCTTTGATAAATAGATTTTTCTTCCCTTTGTCCCTTTCCTCAGCTCTTTGCGAGCCACTGTGTTTTTATCTGATGTTTGTTTTCCCCTTTGCGTCAGTACCAGCATGGTTCTGGAATTAGGTTTCCCAGTTCCCTCTGCTGGAACATGAGCTGCTCTGCAGGAGCAAAATAAAAAGTCAGCCAAGACCTATGTCGGAGCCATTGAGGTGCTTTTAAAACATGTGTTCTCTAGCAAAGTTATGGAGTTTAAAAACAAATGACTTGGCATTCACAGGATATTTAACCACATTTTCTGTTGTTCATGCCTAAGTCAAAAGCACTTCATCCAGTTTCCATGACATGTTTTTGAGCTCAAAGTTGAATGTGAATGTTGGTCTCAAATAATAAAACATTAAGACTGCATAATTCCTACCACAAACTAAGCCACAGGAGCATCCCCTGAAGTAATAAGGTGCTGAAATGCCAACTCTGTGGGATAGCCTTACATCAGCACAGGATAAAGAGAGACCAGTTCAATGACCTGGCTTCAGTGTGTGCTTGAGCCCAGAACCTCCCGCAGTGTGCTGGGCTGCACCCCCAGAGCGTGAGCAGCAGCTCAGGGAGGGGATCCTG